>BJKM01000514.1:221686-254186 GCA_015082035.1 Chaenogobius annularis | reverse complement strand
CGCTGTCTCCTCTCCGCTGTCTCCTCTCCGCTGTCTCCTCTCCGCTGTCTCCTCTCCGCTGTCTCCTCTCGTCTGTCTCCTCTCTGCTGTCTCCTCTCTGCTGTTCCTCTCTGCTGTCTCCTCTCTGCTGTCTCCTCTCTCTGTCTCCTCTCTGCTGTCTCCTCTCTGTCTCCTTCTCTGTCTCCTCTCTGTCTCTCTCTCTGTCCATCTCTGCTCTGTCTCCTCTCTGTCTCCTCTCTGCTGTCTCCTCTCTGTCTCCCTCTCTGTCTTCTCCTCTGTCTCCTCTCTCTGTCTCCTCTCTCTGTCTCCTCTCTGCTGTCTCCTCTCTGCTGTCTCTCTCTGCTGTCTCTCTCTGCTGTTCCTCTCTCTGTCTCTCTCTGTCTCCTCTCTGCTGTCTCCTCTCTGCTGCCTCTCTGCTGTCTCCTCTCTGCTGTTCTCCTCTCTGCTCTCCTCTCTGCTGTCTCCTCTCTGCTGTCTCCTCTCTGCTGTCTCCTCTCTGCTGTCTCCTCTCTGTCCCATCTCCGCTGTCTCCTCTCTGCTGTCTCCTTTCTGTCTCCTCTCTGCTGTCTCCTCTCTGTCTCCTCTCTGCTGTCTCCTCTCTGCTGTCTCCTCTCTGCTGTCTCCTCTCTGTCCCATCTCTGCTGTCTCCTCTCTGTCTCCTCTCTGTCTCCTCTCCGTCCCCTCTCCGTCCCCTCTTCGTCTCTCTGTCCCCTCTCCGTCCCCTCTGCGTCTTCCTCTGCGTTTTCCTCTTCGTCTCTCCGTCCCCTCTCCGTCCCCTCTGCGTCTTCCTCTGCGTCTCTTCGTCCCCTCTCCGTCCCCTCTCCGTCTTCCTCTTCGTCTCTCCGTCCCCTCTGCGTCTTCCTCTGCGTCTCTCACATGACTCAGAAATGACGAGCTTTTCCCTCAGAATCCTTCGTCCCGTTTCAGTTTGGTGGAGATTCTGGAACCGCGAGATTGAACGCAGTCGAGTCAAAAGTGCATTTTGAACGGACACAATTAGCGACGTGCAAAAGTGTTTTGAGCGCCATCTTTTCCTGCCCTTCGTCCGGACACGTTTTCAAATGTCAACATTCAACAGAATCTTACTGATAATTATGTCTAATATCATAAAGCTTGGCAGAAATATTAGATAAATGAGATATTTTTTCCCAAATCGTTCAGCCCCACTTCGATCCTCAAAACTGTTTTAAAAGTAGTTTTTGTACGTGCTGTAGATATTTATGCATAAATACATAAAAAAAATACTAATAATGTTTCCCTCATTATTTCTGGCCATTTCTAAATACAATTCTTTTCTCTTTTGGTGCAAATGTTTAGTAAAAAGCTGCTCATTACGCTTCCGGGCGATGCACTTCTGCAGTCGAAGCTCTAATTCATAAATCATTTAGATTGGATTAATTTGGATGAACAATTACGTACAGTCGATCTGAAACAAGGAAATTGATTGATTGCAACTTTATCGATCATTGAGACAATCGCCAGCTCATTCATTTATCCGGCCGCGCACAGACTTCTAAATGTGTGAGAAAAGCAAGAGTTACATCAGAAAAAAACATGTACATTTAGGTTTTTTTTGATGAAACGCCCAATTTTACACCATTAAAACAACAAACTAAATTAATCAGACGAATAATCACCGCTTATTTATTGACAAAATGATCATTATTGGCCCGAACCTTATGTAATTGATGTATATTTAACAGTGCATAGTCGTCACACCTTTTGGATTATAATATATTAATCTGGCTGCTTTTTAAAACCTATAATTCCGTTATGATCGTGGACTGATTCCTTCGCCGTCGGGAGCGTATTGTCGTCAGATGTTTGCTAACGTACCGCTCCAGGACCACATGGCGAGCCCCCCCCCCCAACCACCGCCGCAGGAGCCCGTTTCCTGTCCGGGCCGCGGAGGGCGAAAGGTCACGTGTACCGGCGTAACTTCGTTTCACGCGCTTCAACGTGCTTTACGGCGCCCACATTCGGGGGACGTCTGCGGGGTCGCGGCCTCGGGCCTGACCTCTGACCTCCGCGCTCACCTCAGACTCTGGAGATCTAGTGTTACGTAACGGTGTGTTTGAGGCGGTGTGTTTATGAGCAGTTTGGCTTTTCAAATATGAAAATAGATGTTCAACTAAACGCAAACAATCCCTTAAAACACTGCTCTGGTTTAGTTCAGGTTTAAGCGCTACTTGTTTCAAAAATATATATATTTTAGTGCTTGTTTAGGCCTCTTTTTGTTGAGGTTTATTCCCACTTTATTCAGTTTGTTTCTCCTGATTAGTCCTGGTTAAGTCCCAGTTTAATCCTTGCTAGGTAGACGTGGTTTAGCCCTAGTTTAGTCCTAGTTTAGACCTAGTTTAGACCTAATTATCATGATAATTTCATTCAATAAAGCCAAATTAACTTAATGCCAGGTCTGTTTTCTTATTTGAACCGAAACATGGGATTCAGAGTGATGAAAAATTGACATTGTGTTCCAAAATGTCTGTCTTTTAAAAGTGGTAAAAGTGCTCAAACTGAAACCAAACCCATGAAAATAAAGATAAAAAGTACGAGTTTGCTTTGACCTTCACAGCATAAGAATCCATTAGCGTTTGCTTTCTGTCGTTTATTTTACCTTTATGAATTACAGTTTCTAATAATAAAAAGTTCAAGAAAGACATTTGAAAGCACAAATACACAAGGTTTTGTCTGATTTTATTCAAATCGTCTTTATGCAAAAAGCATCACGGTTTTTCACATAAGGTTTTTTTTTCTTCCACATTTGACATTTTTAAGTTTAAAATTCCCCGTTATTTTTGTTGTGTTTTTACTTTCTTTGCAAAATGACGTTTGGTGGGAAAAGGGGGAACAGGGACGGGGGGGGGGACGGGGGACGGGGGGGGGAAACCTGCTACAAACACGTCCAGAATGAGGCTTGAATGTCCAGGGTTCCGAAGCACCATTTAACTCCAATCGAAAGGGTCTCGTTTGGCATAAAACATCAACCCGCCTTTTTCCCACACAAGGAATGGGAAGCCCTGTCACGTGACCGCGGCGAGGGCCAATCGGACGCCGTTCCTGTTGTTTTCTTCGCTGACTCGGCGACGCCCTACTCGGCCTTCTTGGTCTTCCTCTTGCGCGCGCCTTCGCTCAGCTCTTCCTTGGTTTTGAGCGGTGAGGCCGGGGCGGGCGCGTGGTGGTGGTCCTCCTCGGCGCCCCCTAGAGGAGAGCCGAACAGCAGGTGGCACACCCAGGACTCGATCAGGGCGAAGGGGGAGCCGTGGGAGTGGCGGGCCGTCATCACCACCTGCAGAGGCAAAAGGACAGGTAAGTTTGAAGAGCTCGTTATTGTTCATGGAGGAAATGCTGTTGCCGGGGCGACACTTTCAATGCATTTCAGATTCTGTGAGTATTGCAGACTCGCATCATTATTCTGGACTTTTACAATATGTCAAATGTGAACCACAATGTTTTTTGCTTTTCTACGACGCCGATCAGTGTACAATTTCAAACTGTATTACTGTCAGTTGATTCTTGTGCAGATTTTTGTGTCCAGAGCCAAGTTAAACCTCTTTAAAAGTCCCTGCGATGGCCAGATATGTCATTTTGTCTCCCTCTGCTGTGTCTGAGCGGAAAAGCAGCCGTGCAACATGGAAAACGCTCCAGGGAAACTCTTATTCAGTCACTAAAGGTTACTTATTTCACTTATCATTTCACATTGTTAGTGAATATATTGTTAGAATTTATTGCAAACGTGTATCTATTTAATCTTTGCCGTTGGGCGCAATATTATAAGTAGAATGACTGCCTCGACCTTTGCCCTTCTGACCTGCGCATGACCCAACAACACAAGCTGGCTTTCATATTTACAATTTGACACGCCGCCCTTTGCGTCCCTTGGCAGTAAAAGTGACTAAATATTACACAGACAATAAGAATAATGTCCGTTGTCTGTCTGAACATGTGTTGTCCCTGGAAACGACAACATTGTTCAATCCGCACCTTTTAAAATGGTTTATTATTCCACAGATTTATATGACTTCAAACGCTCTTTTCTCCAAATGAACTATTAACGTCTCAAACTAAATAAGATGGACACAATTCTCTCTTTTGGTTTAATATGTCTACAAAATTAAACCAAGAAGACTCAGATTTATATGTGTCGTTTGTGCATTTTACACGTCTTATTCTGACATAATAGAACTTTCTCGCATGTTTGTTCGTAAACCACAGAACACGCTTCAAACGGATGGATTCACCTGCAGAGTCCGAACTTAACCACGACTGTGGCTCAGATCGCGCATCAGAATATGATTTTGCGTGTGATTTGTGGACGCAACACTGCCCTCTGGTGTTCAAACTGACTGTCCTCGCACACTTCGGCGGCGCGCGTCCTCTTAGGTCGTGGGGCGTGGCAGTCGTACCTTGGAGGTGGCCATGAAGAGGGTGAAGCACAGGATGAGGGTGCTCTTGGCCACGGGGAGGACGTGCGCCTCCTGCAGGGTGAACAGGACGGCTCCGTACAGACTGGCCTTGGTCGGGCTGAAGGAGGAGACCAGAAGAAAACATATGTTGACTAATAATAATGCCAATAATGATGCTTTTCATTTACGAAGCTCGATAAGACGATGAGAATAACTCATGAAGAGTGAAGGCGGTTTCTTTGCTTTTTAATCTTTTTAATTTGACTTCTCCCGGAAAATCTGATTATTCATAATTTTTATTTGATTTTTTTAAGTAAACCAAGACTTTTAAAGATGAATTTTACATTTTTTTTTACACCAAAATATCCTGCCTAAAAAAAAAAAAAAAAAAAAAATAAAAGATCTACTAATGTTTTTTTTTTTTTTTTAAAATTATCGTAATAATTCATTTTAGGTTTTATTTGTTTTGATACATTTTTTTTCCTAGGTTTTTACAGAACTTTTGAATTACTTTTGGCGAACACATCTGTGCTCTACAAAAATGAACTTGCACTCCTGGACGACTAAATACCGCTGAGTATCAGTTTGATGTATTTTCGTACCAGAAACATTCAAGGAAAATTGCCCGACAATTCAAATTAACTAATCATTCGTCGTAGTTTAATTTATTGACTACACCTTTCTTCTTTCTCTTTGCGGCCTTTAGTATTCATTCCTTGTTACTTGGTTCTTTTTTTTTTATCAATGAGATCTAAAATATTAACCATAAAATCGCTCGTCAGGAATTTGATTATTTTCAGATTTAATATTCCAAAAAACCATGATGCAAACATGTGGGAATTGTGAAATTCTTGAACATCGCTTAGTGAAACGCATTACAGCTCATTCTTTTGTGACCATTAGGTGGCACAAAGTACATTAAATGGCACAAAGTATGGTTTTAAACGCATCTCTGTATGGTAAATAGAGTGAATGATTTTTAGAAATGTGTAATTGTCAAATATGAGCAACATCTTAAAGTTCGTTTGTATTCCTTTATATGTCCGTGCGATGTCTTCTGCAGACTGTTCACTTCCTCGCCTGCGATCTGATCTAATCACAGCAGAACAAGTATCTTTAGCTAACCTTCAGCTCTCATAAAAGTGAAACTGATGATAACGTCTCAGTGCTTTCCGGGTCAAATGCTGGCGCTTCGTGTCTCGCTCACAATGACTTGCTGAGGATCTCGTTTGTCTCGGGTCTCCACACTCCGCCGCGAGCAGCTGCCTCAAATTCACATTAGCAACTTCGGGACCCTGCGTAAAAATAGACACCGGAAAGAATTAAGCAACATCACTGCTCCACTTAAACTTTATTTAGTACCAGGGTAAACACTGGTGACGGAGAGAGGGGGGCCTGTCATGGGGTAGGACCATGAGCATGAAGTACTTTAGTTACACGACGAGGATAAAGCCTCAAAAGGCAATTACATAACTAACAACGAAGCACACGTTCTGAAGTACGTCGTTACTTCAGTTCAAACGGCTTTAATCCTAATCCAGAACACCATCTTCTGCCCGTTTAGACTGTTTAGACTGTTTCGACTGGTTCAGACTGGTTAGGACTGGTTTAGGACTGGTTTAGACTGGACTGGTTTAGGACTGGTTTTAGACTGTTTAGGACTGTTTTAGGAATGGTTCTAATTAGGAACTGGTTGGACTTTAGACGATCGGATTGGTTTAGACTGGTTGGACTGTGTTTAGGACTGTGGACGTTTAGACTGGTTTAGGACTGGGGTTTAGGGAACTGGTTTAGACTGTGTTACGACGTGGTGGTTTAGACTGGTTTCGGACTGTGGTTCAGTCGAGTTAAAAGCTCAATCGTTCGAGTGGGCTAAACCTGAGAACTAGAAAACCTCGGATCTAGACCAAACTAAACGAAGACTGTACAGAACCAAACAAGTTCACACCAGGTCTTAAACATGGGCTCAATTTAGGACCAAATAAAACAATAAGCTGAACCGGAACCCTTAGACCGAAAACCCTTAGACCGACCCTAATAGACCGACCCTTGACGACCTGACCGGACCCTTGACCGGACCCTTAACCGGACCTTGACCGACCCTAGACCGGACCCTTAACCGACCCTTAACCGGAACCCTTGACCGGGACCCTTAGAGACCGACCCTCTCGAACCGGACCGGACCCTATAGACCAGAGACCTTAGACCGCAGACCCTTAGACCGCGACCCTTTGACCGGACCCTGGACGCAGACCCTTAGACCGGACCCTTAAGACCGGACCCCTTGCACCGGACCCTTAGACCGGACCCTTAGACCGGACCCTTAGACCGGACCCTTAGACCGACCCTTAGACCACCCTTACGACCGCGACCCTTAGACCGGACCCTTAGACCGGACCCTTAGGACCCGGACCCTTGGACAAGTTTAAGGTTATTTTCCATCATGGAGAAGAGGATTCTCTTGCTTGACCCTGTGTGAGTGTTAATGATTCACCTTTCAGCGAGCAGTCTGCGGCCCACCAGGCCGCCTTGCAGAGAACGGGTGGTACCTCCATATTGTGTTGAAGTCCCCCACCATTGATGGCATGTTGGCGTTGTGGTTAGCAGTTAGCACTCTTGCCTCACAACAAGAAGGTCTCAGGTCTCATGTATTTGCACTTAGAACTCTGAGGGTCCATGCTTGTTGTTAGATCCTAAATTGAGCTCATTTTAGTCCTTAATTGGACCTGGCTTGGTTCTGTTCTTGTCTAGTCATGATCTAGTCCATTTTCAGATCTTAGTCAACTCAGAACATGCACAGCAGATAAAACCCTCCAGCCAAATCGGTCCTGACCAAGCCCAGCTCAAGCTCTGGAGATGGTTCCACTGCTCCTCACAGGTTGCCCCAAGGTTTCCGGAAGGATGGGTCAAATGCAGAGGACAAATTTCCCTGCTGGAACGATAATGTGTAATGGTTTGGTCCAGTTCTAGTCTGGTCTCATCCAGGCTTAGTTCCAGGTTCAATGTGGCGCCCGATTAAATCCCATAAATCTAAAATAATTGTCGTCTCATTCCACCCGTGAACGTTACTGCCTTGGCTTTCTTTTGGGGCGCTTTGGTCTCACCTTTGACGTAGCCGACGATGACCATGATGAAGAAGCCGTGGTGGTAGGCGTGGTGGGCGTGGTGGACTCCGGCTGCGATCTTTCGGCAGCGCACGACCTCCTTCAGAGCCACCAGCACCAGCTTCACGGGCAGGAACGCGACGCACTTGTAGAACAGGTTCAGAGGGCAGTAGAAGATCAGGTACCTGCAGGAAACACGTGCAAAGGACATCTTAAATATAATACTATCACACTGCGTTATATTGGGAGTATAGGGGCGTGGCTTATGTCATTGTTGCCAAAAGTACTTTGAATAAAGCTGTTACAACATCCTTTGTTGTTGTGCCAATTTGGCTGCTAAAATGATCAGAATTATGCAAACATAAATCGGACAAAAAGGGACTCGTCTCATGGACCTTGTGCGCCTTAACATTTTATTTTATTAATTTTTCTATTCTTTCTTGAACGCTTTACTTTTCCTAAATTTGCATTTTCAATTTTAACCAAACAGTCTTTTGTCAAGCCCCTTCTTGTCTTGTTTTTTTTAACTCTTATTTTTATTTTTATTCTTACTATATTATAATCATTTTTTATCATATTTGATTTATTATATTTTATTATTATTTATTTTTATCTATTTTATTTATTAAATTATTATTATTATTATTATTATTATTATTATTATTTATTAAAGTTTTATCACTTTCCATTCATTTTATCTCTATTATTGTCTAAATTATATTATTTTCATTTATTGTACCTTATTTAATTTTATTTAGATTTTAAAACAATTATTTTTAATTTTATTTTATTTTATTTTTAATTTTATTATTTTAATTTATTTATTTATTTATTTTAATTAATTTATTTAATTTAATTTAAATTTATTTTTATTTTATTTTATTTTATTTATTTAATTATTTTATTTATTTATTTTATTTTATTTATTTTATTTATTTTATTTATTTTTTGTCGTTGGCTGCACATTTGAAAATGTGTTTTTCTTGGAATAAAAAATGCATTAAAAAAATAAAAATAAAAAAATTATGCAAACATGTAGGCCTCTGTAAAGAACTCAACTCCCGCTATTGTTCTACCTCAAAACGCTCGCACATTTCGAACATATGTGTCCATTTATTAGAGACGGCTGTACCACGTGACACCCGTGACCCCCTAAGCGTGCCCGGTGCTCTCGGTCTCCTCACCAGCACAGCCGAGGCCAGCAGGATGTGGCTGTTGTGCTGGAAGTAGTCGACGGGGCTGTGTCCGAGCATTCTTCCACGTCCGCCAGAAATGTAACTCCCGGCAGTAGAAGCATGGCACAGGCCCGCCAGGCCACGGGACTCCTGCGCGATCACCTCCACGACGCTGGGAACAGAGGGAGCGAGGCGGGGCCGTGAGCTGTCGCGCTTTAGCTTTTACACGACGGGGCCTACTGTAAACGAGAGAGCGCGATCGAGGAAGCGTGGACCGCAAGAATCAGACGCATTCAGAGTTTGCGAAGCTTTACTCGCTTAAATGCTTTTGTTGTTGTTGTTGTTGTTTTCTATAATACGACTTTTATTGTTTGAAAGGAGATTCTGTTTTGCTTTGAATAATTTGCATCATTTTGTGATTTTGGAAATTGCACCAGTTTCTGTTTGACCCCAGCTAAGTCTCGATGCAGACTTGGTTTGGTCCGGTCCAGTCCCGGGTTCAGTTCCCGGCTTAGTCTCAAGTCTCTTATGTTTGTGCTAGCGCTGTGAACGCACTCTTATCTCTGTTCAAACTCTCTGCGGTTTTTGGCTTTGCTTGACACACATTTGGACTTTATTTTTATCCAGTTTTTTTCACGCTCACGTGTCGCTCCTCGTCGATGCATCCGTGCGATGGATATAGTCACGTTTTTCATAGCTCACTTAAAAGAACACACAATATCGCCATGTTTCCTCGCCTCTGGCTTTCTCAATATATACTTCCGAGCACTATCTTTTCTGTGTCATGATTTCTCACTCGTTGGGTGGATTTTCTTTGTCTGACCACCCTTTGCGACAAGCCTAACCTCTCGCTCTCTCTCACTCTCCAATCTCTTATTATGTGTTCTGAGTTGTGCTTCTTTTTCATATATTTTCTACTTTATTTAACCAGGAAAGTGAGACGAGAACCTTCTTTTTCAAGCGAGTCCTGGCCAAGAAGATGTGAAGTTCCACCCAACAAACAAACAAACAAACAAACAAACAAACAAACAAAAAAACTACATGACGAAGCACAGATTATTAAAAAAAAATAATAATAAAAAAACAATTGCACATTTTAACCTCTCTCTTGCCCCCTCCCACTCCTCCCATTGGTCAGTCCTGCTCTGCGTGAGTGACAGGTGGAGTTAACCAATCACAATGAAATGTCAATGTTTAGAACTCAAACACACTTTAGTTTTAATTAATAAGATTTAAAAAACGGCGTCATTTAAGGACTCGGTAAACACTCCCATACATTGTGTGAGTGGCAGTTCAAGCGGTGACTATCAGAGCCGTCCTTGTGTTTGTGCGTCTGTGCCACGCCCAACGCACACGCCCTGATAACACATCAAACTACCGCCACGGTAGAGGAAGAATGATCACTACGGAAACGGCCATTTGAATGTTGTTCAAATGAAACGAGGCCTTTCACGTGGAGAAGCACAAACATGCAGAAGGTCTAAAACAAAATCCTTCGAACTTTGTCGTCGATGCAACGTCATACATTTGTAGGGAAAAACGTGTGAAGGAAATGTTTGGGTTGCTACGTTACAACCAGGAAGTAGAATTATAAACATCGCCCCAAAACTAGCCAATCTGAAATCCACTGACTTGTGCTTTTGGCTGAACTGAGCTCGTGTGAGTGTGAGTGCAGTTTGTTGTGTCAGAAAGAGACTGAGCAGTCACATGACACACAGGCAGCAGGTGCATGCCTCTGATTGGCTGATGAGTTTATTTAAAGAGCCATGTGACCTTTAGGGTCGTGTGCTCAACTGTTCCTTGTGTGGCAGGTGTGAAAACAGAATGAATGCTGCAGTGTGAAGGCGCCATGTGCTGTCAGTCTGCCCCAGGGCAGCTGTGGCTGCAGGAGTTATCACCACCGAGTGTGGAATGAATCATGTTTCAAACGCTCAGGCTTAGAGCGCTGAGAGCGCTTAGAGCGCTTAGAGCGCTTAGAGCGCTTAGGAAAGTGTTTTCTGAGACTGATGATGATGATACTGATGCGTTTCGTGGCGCTCTGAAACCAGCTTTAAGAAATCACACTTTCTGAATAATAAAGTCACATTAATATGTTAATATTACACTTATAATAATAAACATAAACAGCTGATATAAAGCTTACATTCAGCTTGACTTTATCCATTGGACTGAAATAACTCCTAAAAGGCTTCTTTATTACTTTGTTGTATGATTTTATTGTGACCTGAACAATCCGATTATCATGACTGATTCATCATGTCCGAATCAAAACACTCCGCTTTTAACCCATTCAGTCCCAATCCCGTGTCCACCGTGTCCCACCCGTGTCCCACCCGTGTCCCAACACGTGTCCCAAGCCCACGTGTCCCACCGTGTCCCAACGTGTCCCACACGTGTCCAACCCGTGTACCACACCCACCGCACGTGTCCCACACCGCGTCCCACACGGTCCCACCGTGTCCCACCGTGTCCCACTTGTACCGTTACAGTCAGCCCACGAGCCGCAAGACGAACCACAATCACTGAAGAGCCTTATTTGAACATAATATCCTGTGTAATTCTGCACACGCTAGTTTGTCCACTTCAGGGCCCTTTTCGGGGGTCTTACCAATTTGCGTTGAAATGTGAACTTGAAACACAATTCTATTATTAAAACATAGAACGCACAAGATCAATTCCGAAATCGTGCAACAATTGTACTCAAGTAATAATAGCTAATGATAATAATAAATGATGATGAATGATGATAATAATAATAATAATAATAATAATAATAATTAATGATGATAATATGATGATGATGAATGATGATGATGATGATGATGATGATAATAATAATGATAAAATTACTCAAGTAAAAAGTACAAAGAGACAACAACAAAAAAGTCATTCTCGGCCAAATTGGTCTGATTTAAAACTTGTAAATAAAGTTTAAACATTAAATGATGCAAAAACACAAAAGCTGCCGATGCCGGTGCCGGTGCGGTGCCGGCCCTGCCGCCCGGAGCGCATTGTGGTGCCGTAACGGAGTCGTAGTGCGGCACAAATCCCCAAACAGGTGGAGGAGTGATCCAGAGCTTAGCTGTACCCGGCGCCGGACGCATGCCTCCTATAAATACGCGCCGCGCGCGTCGGGCGTATCCGCGCAGACCCTCCTCCTCCTCCTCAACGTCACGTTGGCCGACCTGCCACCCCTCCCGAACACACCCCCCCCCCTCCCTCCGGACACGCCCTGCTCCAGAAGGCCGCGGCTGGTTTGACTGGCAAATGAAAGGCAAAAGCGGAGCGCCGCGGCTGCACAGTGACTTTGTGTGAACACTTAAAGCCCTGTTATGGGTTATTCAGGCTTTCACAGTCGCCTTTGGGGGGACGAGGAAGCGCTTCGAGCTCCGAGGCCCGAATATTGGCTCCAGCGGGAGTGAAACCACACACAAGTGTACTTTTGACTAAACGACGCACATTTCACCTGTAACATGTTCCACTGGAGTCGAGGGTCGTGCTCACATTTGAACTTCTGCGACACGTTTGGATTTGAGATGTTTGTGTGACCTCTCCACGTGGAGGACTTAGGCCGGATGCCCTTCCCTGAGATCACTTTTTCAAGCTTTTTGGACTGGGACAGGCTCTACTGACCCACGAGGGAAATGACTTGGACACAGTAGATCGAGGACTACCACAAAACCTTAAACATAAACATAAACCATGATTATAGCTTTATTATCTGTAAGAAAGACCATATTATTAGCCATAAAACATCGATAGAATGAACCGAAGCGACGGTGGTCCTTGTGTGATTGTTACAAAATGCAGCAGCTACAGAAACATGCCCCCTGATGGTCCCGAGTACAGTAAATGCAGTACTTGTGGTTATTATCGGTTTACAATGTAACTTCACTAAAAGTATTACACGTTTACGTCTCTATAGCAACTGACTTGTGGTCTATATCAAGCCTATATTTCAAACCAATAAAAGCTGAGGTGGCTAGTACACATTTACTGGAGAGTAGTTGTAATTTTTTACTTAAGTAGTATGTGATCACATGCAAAACACTTTTTTTTTAATATATATATATTTTTTATTCCTTATTTTTCCTAAATTCTTATTTTCAATTCTACACAATTTGTTTTTCCCTCTGCTTCTGTCTTGTTTTTATATATTTTATTTTTTTGGTGTTTTTTATTTAACCTTAACAATAACAAAAGGAAGTAGTATATGGCAGTGTATAAACCGTCATAAAGAGTACAGTTGTGTGTGCCCACCTTTTGAAACCCCCAGATCGTTTACACAAACTCCTAATGCTAAATCACAAATCTTGCGTCCGGACAGTTACTCTTCTTTTATTTATTTATTTTTACTCTTTCTTGACTAAAAGAGCTGTAATGTAGACGTTCCTGTACTTTTACTCCAGTACAACACTTGACCTGCGACACTGCGCGGACCCTTTAACACGTGCCTTTGCTGCACTCGGGCCCTTTCGGCTTTTCCCGGTTACATTTTGCACATTGTCGTTCTTTGTTTGACGTTATAAACCCCCCCCCACCCACGCCCCCTTCCCCGCCCCCACCCCCGCTTTCCCCGCCCGCTTTTCTGGTCTTTTCCATCGGCCCGTCGCTCTTCTTCAGATGACCCACCGCTGCCTATTTCAGGACGTGCTATTTATTCCCCCCGGGCGCTCTGGAATGCACCTTCTCTGTCTTGTGTTTCGTCCTCCCACGTCTCGCGGAATCACCCGCGTTCTGAAGGTTCTGAAGGTTCTAAGCCGTCCCAGAGGCGGTCTTACGTCACAACAGGCCGCTCTTTATAAGGCTGCTGCTGCTGATAACAACAACAACGTCCCCCTTTAAGGCTGTGGGCCAACGTTCCGCAGTTAAAGGAGACATATTGTGGAACATCTCCTTTGACATTGCATTTCGATTGGTTCCTGCGCGTTCGAGTAACCGTGTCGTCCTGCAACTGAAGCGCCACTGCTCAGAAAATTCCTGTTTCACCTCCCCCCTACCTCCCCCCCTGCCATCATTTGAACAATGAAGACACTGAGATATTAAAAAAAACAATAAACAAACATGTAAATGACAATATGCTGCTTGTTTTGAAGAGGCGGAGTCAAAGTATCTGTTTCTATTATTTCAGATTTGGTTACAGTTTGATCATGAAAGCCTCATTCGTCTCCTGAAAGAACAGAAAATCCCCCCCAAAATGACAACGGCGCGCACGTAGATGTTACATTTTGGATTCGGATCATTTTGTAATTTTGCCGTAGAAAATGCAGCGTTTGAAGGTGAATTGTGGTGAATAAAGACAGTGCTAAAGCGCCTGCTCCGGCATCCGATCTGTATGGTGGTCGTACCATTCATGACGTCAATGTAGGTTCTTTTAATGCATTTATTATCGCTAAAACATCAACTATACAGGCCGAAGGCTGAGAAAGACAGAAAAATCAGAGTTTTATAATGCTAAACAAACACATTTTTGTTTTGACACTTCATCTGTTTCATAAAACATCTTTTGACGCACGTTTTGACGTCGGTCCGCTCCGCACCACGATTACGAACACGGCCATTTCAGTCGTCGATTAGTCACGCACATTCCGATTAGTCACGCACATTGAATCGAAACGCGTTGCGACCAAGCGCCCAACGCGTGAAACGGGCCCCGCAGCCGCCCCGCAGCCGCCCCGCAGCCGCACGGACCCGGCACGTACCTGGCTCGTACTTGAGGTACAGGATCGACACGATGTAATAGGCGAGATCAAAGACTGGAAACATCCCCATTTTGGAGAAGGTCAGAGCCATCTCGCCCAAATTCAGCGCTGCCAACACTTCCATGACGCGGGTCCGCGCGCTCCAAGTCGTGTGTCTTTTGAATGCGTGTTTGTCTTTAATCCGTCCGCGCGGCGTGTGTTTCTCGGGATCCCCCCCAGACGGCCAGCCCAAGTCCTCGCTGCCTGCTCCGTGTCTCACTCCACCAAAAAGCGAACGAGGCACGACTCAAGCTGTCCTATTAATACCGCGGCGGTCCGTGTCCCCCCTGTGTCCCACCGCGCGCAGCAGCAGCGGCAGCAGCGCGGAGCATCGCCTTGTGCCGCCAGCTGCTCGTCTCCGCGTCAGCTGCCGCGGCGAGGAACGGCCGCGAAGCAGAAAAGACACGCGCTCCTCCGCAGCGGTCACACGTCCATCACGTCCGTCACGTTTCACATTCACGCGTGGAAGATGCGTGTTGTTGTTGGAGAAAGATGGAGACGCCGTGACGCAGTGAGAAACGCTTTTACGCACCAAATGTTTGGCCCCAATCCGGTTTTACGCACCGACCTTAATCCAAAACGGAGACATTTGAGGACAAAACTGTTTACAGGAAGCAGATTATGTAAAACAGGCAAAGGGAGGAACTAAATACTCATCTGAAAAACAGATGTAGGTGTGGAAATGTATGTATACTTTTTATTTAGGCCAAGATTGTATTGTTATTAGTGTTATTTTCATTCAACAAATGCATAGACTTAAAATGCCACAAGAGGACGCCAAACACCACGATATTTGAGTTGATTTTGTGAAGGCTTTTTTAATTCTAAATTAGGTTCTACTTTTCCATTGTTGAGTTTGGCTTTCCCTTTGTATCATCTCAGTGCGGATGGATCTACAGAGGCTGACATTGTTGTGCAAAGCCTTTTCAACACGTGGGACTTAAGTCTTAATTAAGCTCTTTTACCCAAAATGACAGAATGAAGCTCAAATTCTTGCATTTTAGTTCCTGGTTACAAATACTTAAGTGAGGAGGGGCACGGGGCCTAAGTCGTGGTCCGTTTGGGGTCAAATCAAGTCTCAGTTCATCAGAAATAGTCACGACTCTCAACTGTTGAAGTGGGTGAACTGCATGGGCATTTTCTCTATTTACAAGTGAATTTAATATCATTTTAAGAGCTTTTTTTAATTCATTTTACATTTTTTGTCACTGTTTTATGGTCTTGGGTTTGTAAATAAAAAGATCACAACCAAATCCACGTGCAATAGAAAGTCCTGGTTTGGTCTTTCTGTTATTTAGTGTTTTTTTTTGTTTTTTGCGATGAAATGCTGCCATCTGGTGGTTGTACCAGACACCAACAACTCCTGCATATTTCCACGTGTGATACAATTCTAACCTTTATTATTCATAAATGGAGTTTCTTTACACTTCATATCAGTTTGACAGTTGTAAAGAACAATACTAAAACGCATTGGGACATTCTGACAAAATTCTTATTCCCAAAATAACAATTCCCCCCCAAAAAATGGTCCACAAACTGTAAAATGAACCATAAAGACGCAGAAATATCCCGTTCTGACCGTATTATCCCTCCTCCTGTGGCTTATGTCAGATGAAGTCACTAAAGAGAAGATGACCAAAGAGACTACACACCAAAATGCCTGACGATGTGTGCGTTTCGAGTACTTTTCGGGATGTATTTATTTATGGGTCGTATTAAGCGCGCGTCTCTCGGTTGCTCCGGGACGCCGCTGTGTCTCGGTGGCTGAAAGCGTTGCTCCCGTTTGTGACACGGACACAAAAACCCTCTTTCCACTCCGTTTCCAGTCACAGGGCCATATGCCGCGCTGAATATTCATAACAGACTGGCGAGGAGAGCGCTCCTTCCTCCAACGACCTCGCAGCCTGGCAAGTCGAGGAACTGGATCTCAGACATATTTGTCCGGTGTCGATATTAAAAACAAAATGAACTACAAACTGCACTTTTCCCAGCTCGTTTTGTGCCATTTGTTTTCTCCTGCAAAAGGCAAATATATGGCAATAACTGACATTTTTAACATACGTGACAAATTGCACTTCAGACATGTATTTTTCTCTTTTATCACTGTTAAAAAAAGCCTCGTAACTCTTTAAACAAAAAGCAAAAACAAGCAAAAACATGTTTGTTTTTCATTCTGGTTGTTTTATGACACTCAAAACATATAAAAGCGAGCTCGTTTCAATGGAAATGCTGTTCCTTTGCTGTTCCTTTGCCTATAATATGACACAGTACGGCATAAAACGTATCTATCGTCATGGAGATCGTTCAGAAGTTTTGTCTTTTTTATTTCCATGGAATCATTCAGGTGTAGTGCCAAAAAGTTACACACTGTTGCTTTAAAAAGGCATATGATGCAATGAGGACGACTGGCACACGGGCCCACAACTGGCGCACGACTGGCACACACGGGCGCACCACTGGCACACACGGGCGCACCACTGGCACATGGGCGGACACTGGCACACGCGGCCACAACTGGCGACGACTGGCACACGGGTGCACCACTGGCACACACGAGCGCACGACTGGCACACACGGGCGCACCACTGGCACACACGAGGCTGCACGACTGGCACACACGGGCGCACCACTGGCACACACGGGCGCACCACTGGCACACTGAACTTGCATTAGCAAAGGATATTAAAGATGCACTGTGTAACTTTTCTGCCCTGCTGTCACCATGGTAATGTTCTTGGCTTTGGCTGGATAGTTCACAGTATATGGCACATGTGTCAAACTGAAGGCCGCGCGGGCCAGATGTGGCCCGCCAGACGTTTTTCATCTGGCCCGCCGAACATTTCTAGTTTATAATTATTCATTTCCAATAGATAAATCGCGTTTTATCGCTAGAACTACAATTCCCACAATCCTTTGCAGCCGCGGCCCCTCCCCCGCGCGGCTCCCCGGCGCCCTCCCCCGCGCTGTGTGCTGCCAGCTCAAGTGCCGAGGGACAGCGACCAGCGACAGTCATCGCAGCAGGTTTAAAATCGAACACCCGGCAGCGATGACCTGTAGTGCTCTGCCCCAGGGCAGATTGTGGGAAACACGAGGAATAAAGAAAAGAGGGCGTTTTATGGACGTTAGAGCTGTGCTAAAAGCGGCGCTAATGTGAAGCTAACAACAAGAAAACAAACTTCTTGCTGACAACTCTGTGAGGAAAACATCCAAACCAGTGCAAAACCTGGACAGATCATGAGCCACAGGTAAAAACACAGGTCAGAGTGTGATAAAGTCTGAACATGACAGAGTGAAGCTGCTTTGAGCTCTCAGAATCAGAATCATCTCACACAGTCATGTTCCTGTTCCTGCTGCTGCTGCATGAATATGGACTCAGTGTCCACATAGAACTATTACTAGGCTATATAACATTTTTTATTTTTTATTGTTTTATTTTTTACATTATGTTCGGCCCGCGACCCAGCCTGAGCGTCGAAAACCGGCCCCTGGCCCAAATGAGTTTGACACCCTGGATATGGCATGAAACTTATCAAAGCTTACATTGCTTCGATTACAAAAAAAAACCTATTAAAAGCATGAATTCTCACTGTGAGCGGGGTCGCCTTTCCACAGATCTCACCTGTAGCTTGGCCAGGCGGCGTCACACCCTCGTCTCAGTGTATTTGTATTCAGGATATAAATACACTCTGTTGTTAATTTGACATTACAAGACATTAAACTTTAAACCTGGACATATTGCCATGGAGACAGATGCGTTTATCTAATGCCATATTGCGGAACATTTCAGGCAAAGTAATAAGATGTCCCCGAAGACGAGCAGAAAAGTCACATGGTGCTTGTCTCACATCCCGCTCACACGTCGGGTTCGTTGAGCAGTATGACCGTGATGGTGATGTCGTCGCGGTAACGGCGGGCGAGGTCCGGGGGCAGGCTGAGCATCTTGACCAGTCGGTTTGGCGCCACCGCCCCGTAGCCGTCGTCCCCTAAGGCGTGTCTCAGTAAGTGCGTGGCGGCGTTGTGGTCCTCCAGAACCGCCTGGACTCGGCCCCTTCGCTCCACCAGCAGCCGCTGCAGCCCCCCCAGAGTCATGCCAGCGCCCGGCACTAGAGGGCGCTGGTACTGCAGGCCTGGACACAGAGGAATCCCACATGTCATGTACGCTTTTTCTAAGTTAAAGGGGACATTTTAAGACTTTTAAGAGTTTTCCCTTCTCATTTCCACACTTTGGAATTATTCATGCACGTTTCACTCATCTTTCCTTCCAGAAGTCAGCAAACTTTTGTTGTTGTTGATCAATATCGCGATCTAAGACGTCCAAAATATAAAATAACGATCCACTGGAGTCACAGATTATAACTAGACAAAAGCATGATGAATCTTCTTTAAATCTACTGTGAATCCAAATTCCAGTTTCGACCACTGCCTTGCAATGGAAGAACGCTAATGCAGGCGTTTGTAGGAGCACTTCCTGGATCACCACCTGCTGACATCATAAAATGGAACAGAGCGTTTTGACCTCTGAAGATGGCGACGGCTTTGTTTTTGATGATGAAACAACAGAAGCTCAAATAAGTACAGATGCTGCATGAATGCCTCTGTCATGTGTTATTTCTGTTGTAACTTTACCAAACTGCATCATGTATTCAAAATAATCCAATCAATAGTCCAGCGCTCTTCAACTAGGACTAGACCAGTCCCAACCAGGTCTGGACCAGGATTAACCCTGAATCAAAACAGGTTGGAAGCAGAATTAAACCAGGACCAAACCAAGACCAAACCAGGTCTAAACTAGTGCTAACCCAGAGTTAATCCCAGAGTTAATCCCAGAGTTAATCCTGCAAACAAGATATTCGTTTTTAAAAATATATATTTGAAAGATGGGTTGTGGGCCGGAATAAATCAATCGGTGGGCCTGATTTGGCCCCCAGGCCTTATGTTGAATAGCACTGCAATAGTCCAACCAATAACCAATGACTGAATAAATAACAAGTTTGGCACATATGCTATTCTTTTAAATATGAGCGTTTCAAGGTGCATTCACACTTGTACTAACGCGTCACATTGAAATGAGGACAAAACTGGAACTAAAACCGAAACTAAACTTAGACAAAGTCAGAGCTAAACCAGGACTAGACCAGGGCCAAACCAGGCCTACATCCGGACTAAACTGGGCTCAAACCAGGACTAAACGAGTGTGAAAGTAGCAGTCGTTTGTCGCTGGTCCTCTGTCCAGTCTGCGCGCTGACCTGTGAGCTGCTGTGCCACCAGCTGCACCACCGTTTGCCGGTGCATCAGCTCCCACAGTCCGTCCGTGGCCAGCACCAGGAACTTGTCCCGGGGGCAGATCCGGTGTTGGGCCACCTCGGGCTCCGCGCTCAGGTACGGGGGGGTGAGGTAGTGCCGGGGTAACGTCACGTCCTGGCGCTTCTCGTACACTCGGCTCAACATCTCCGGGCTCCACTTGAAGCGCATGTTTCCGAAGCCCCTGGAGGAGTGAGGCCGGTTAGGGGGTCGGTAGAGTAGCCAAAATGTGTACTGGGTAATAAAACAAAAAGTCTTCCATAACATGTTCAAATGAAGGTATACTTTATTGATCCCTAATCCATTTCCCTCTTCAAATGTGTGTGGCGTTTCATGGTTTACCTGATCTACAATATTACACAGGTTTTGGCGGGTGTGGTTTGTACCTGAAGGGCAGCAGCTGACCCAGCAGCCTGTCATGTCGGACCACCGTGCGTCTCTCGGCTGCGGGGTGCTCTCCCAGGATCCGCTGCAGCTCGTCTTGGTTCTGCGCGTTGTGGTCGTTGGTCAGACTGTGCGCGGACCAGCTGCCGTCCGCCTCCTGCGCCCCCAGCACGGCCCGGCTGTCCCCCAGGTTGGCCACGTGGAGCGTCCCGTTGGAGACCAGAGCCACGCAGGCCGTGCACCCGGAGAAGGCCACCTGCAGAGGTGCCGAGCCGCTGCCACCGCCCCCCCTGCAGCACGAGGAGGGAGGCAGTCATCAGTGTAATTATGCCAGTGTTTATAAGTACAAACAATCTGCCACTCCTGCGTGTTTCTAGACTTGACAGCCGGTTTGACACAATAATATTAAAAAATAATAATAATAATAATAATAAAAATAATAATCATAATTATTATGATTATCATTTTATTATTATTATTTTTTATTTTTTTAGCTATTATTATATGAATTATTATTTTATTATTATTATTATTATTTTTTTTTTTTTTTTAATATTATTATTATTATTAATTATTATTTTATTGTATATTTATATTTTATTATATTATTATTATTATACAGTATTTATATAGCGCTTTTCTACCTTCAAGGCACTCAAAGCACTTTACTAGGCATCGTGGATGAAGTGTCTTGCCTAAGGAACACCACGACATTCCCTCTAGCGCCCCACTGTGGCACCTGGTGTTCCAGAGGTCTCCAGTAGACCATGTTTCGTTGCTACGTCCAAAACAAAATGACCCGCAGGCCTCTCCTGGATTGCCTCAGTGACAATAAAGCCTGGAGGTCATTCAAACTTTCCAAAAAGGCTCCTCTAGTGGACAAAGGGCACTATTGCAATGTGGTAATCCAGTACTCTCCAGACCTTAAAGTGCCCCCTACAGGTCGGATGACTCATATGCACTTATGAACTAAAATGCAGTTAAGATAAATATATTTTTGAATTTAGCTAAACAATTTTAAAACGTTATCCCAGAATAGCACATTTTTTAGGTTTATAATTTCACTTCCTGTTTGTAATTGATGACATCACATGAGCAAAAACTAATTTAATGTCACATTTTTTTAATTTGACAACTAGAAATATGAGAGCGACTTTATTTTGTTGAATTTATGTTTAGAGAGTTAAAAAAAAGAATTATTTTGTGCAACTTCTGCTTAAACTTTGACTGGAATGAGTGTTTCTTGGTGTGATGTCACTTCCTGTCATTTTTCTACAGGTTTTTTCAACTTTTCACCACAAATACTTGCTCGATTGGTGTAAAACTATCATATATATGTACAACAGGCACAAATACCGAATAAAGTCAGTATTAGAAAATCGTAAAAACCTGTCACGCTTTAAACTTGACCAAATAATTGCAGTGGTCGAACCCAGCTTCTTCCAACTGCGACGACTGGCCAGAGTGCAGCCGATGTTACCATGGCACCCCAGACGACATGGCATGGATCATGGACTGCACTTTCCCGACTACAGCCAGCTCAAAACGCTGCCGCTTCGGTTTTGGACGAAAAACTCGGAAACATGATGACATTTCACCTGTTTTACCCTGACGTCATTGGCTGCCAGTGCGTGTTAGAGTTGATGAAAAGGTTATTATTTATTTACTCTGAAACGTTCGAACGGCGCTCCACCTCCCTGACCCTTATACTTGTAGCAGTGGTGGAAGAAGATCGCAGTTTTGTTACCTAAAAACAGATACAGGAGCAAAAAATGACTCCTGTAGTAGTCAAAGTGCCCATTATTCACAGGGAAATGCTACCTGTTGGAGAAACTATGGCAACCAGGAGGCAAACCACTATCACTATGAGGAATATTCGACTGAAATTAACAATACGCTGCAGACTGTTTCGGACATTGCCATCTTTCTCCGTTTTTTGCACGAGGGTCCCAAACTCCTGCCATAGACACAGTAGATGGATACATTTGGAACGTGCGTTCTGGCGGCTGTTAAAAAGGCCATCACTAAGAAATGGCGGACACAAACATCACCAACGATCAAGGACTGGACCTGACATCGTAACGGACGTTAAACAAATGGGAAAAAAAATGACTTTCGGAATTAATTTGGAAATTGGACAAATTTGACCGAAAATTGGGACCGTTATTTTGATTTAAATGTGCTGTGATTTTAATTTCTTTGCTGTTTAGATGGTGTTCATTTGTATTTTATTTTCTGCTCTCTGGTCTAGTTTTGTTGTGTTTTGTGTTAAGTTTAATCTTTCAAATAAAATTAGATAAAAATATATATATATATATATATATCACATAAATAACCTTGGTTTGATATCAGAACTTTCAGTCTCTCGTCACCTTCAGCAAAAAAGAAATCAAATAATTAAAGTAAAAATTTAAGTAAAGTAAACAATTTAAGTAAAGTGGAAATGTAAGTAAAATGTAAAATATAAGTAAAATATAAAATATAAGTAAAATGTAAGTAAAATATAAGTAAAAAATCATATGTCAAATCAAAACGCACAACACAATGACACTTCTGACTGGAGAGGTGGACCTGAGCTTCCACAGAAATATCGAGGTCCAGACGTTTGAACGCGCTGACCAGCCTCGCCGCTCACCGACTCCTCGTCCTGGAAAACACCCGGAACGCGAACCATTATTTACAGTACCACTTTATTTCCTCTGTAGGTCAAACTGGAAACATTTCTTTCTACTTCGCCAGAGGAAAGGCAAGGCAAGTTTATTTGTAGAGCACAATTCGTACACAAGGCAATTCAAAAGTGCTTCAGAAACAGGGGGAAAAAATCATTAAAATCCCAAAGACATGGCAAGAAATCACAAAACTTAATTTAAAGAAATTTAAAAGGGGCCATTTTCAGGCTATTCATCAAACTAGTTTGAGACTAAAAAGAGAAGAGTGCAAAGAAAATAATTTCAGTCAAATGCACAGTAAAAACAAAACAGTTTTTAGCTTAGATTTGAACAAAGCCAGAGTAGGTCCTGTCTCACATCCTCACAATCTGTTCCAGATTTTAAGCTGCATAAAACTGAAACGCAGATTCCCATGTTAGTCCTGACTCTGGCACAGCAGGAGGCCGTCTGTTTAGTCCTGACTCTGCACCAGCAGCAGGCGTCCCTGAGGTCCTCAGAGTCCGAGATGGTTCATATGGCAACTAACATGTCCGAGATGTACTTTGGTGGCTAGGCCATGGAGAGACTTGTATACAAGCAGAGCTGCTTTGAAGTCTATTCTCTGAGCCACAGGGGGCAGTGCAGAGACCTGATGAGCACAGGGACTAATGTGATCGTACTTCCTGGTTCTAATGTCAGGACGCCGAGCAGCGAGCGTTCTGGATGTACTGGCAGCTGTTTTAACAGCTCGTTTGGAGAGGCCAGTGAGCAGGCCGTTACAGTAGTCTAATCTACTAAGAGACAAACGCATGGATGAGTCTCTCCAGGTCTGGTTTAGACACTATACTTTTGATTTTGGCAATGTTTTTTAGACGGTAAAAAGCCGCTGATGTTATTGATTTGACGTGGCTGTCTAAAATTCAAGTCTGAGACAAAGACTTTTAAAAATATTATATTATGATTATTTTGCCTTGTAGATGTAATCACGCCGCTTTATCTGTGATTAAACCTCTCTTCTGCCAGAACATCACGTGTCTGTTTATCTCCCCATAAATAAAAGCGACACTGATTACTGATTTGTCAACTATTTGCACACGGGAGACGATGTGATGTAACGGCAGCAGGAGACATGTTGTTGGCACAGATTGACAGCTCAGAACAAAAGACCGGCTAAAGTAGTTTAGTTTTATGCCTTTTATTATTATTATTATTAATTATTATTATTTGTATTATTTTATTTTATTTTTTTATTTTTTTCTGATGCACTCTTATTTTCTACTTTTACTCCTTGTGGTTTTTGCGTTTGTTTTATTTTTTTCCCCCTTTTGTGGTTGTTGTTGTTTTGTTGATCAATGTTCTAACTAAAAAATAAAATTAATTATTCTGCAGGAGCAGTTTTTGGGCCTGTTTCGTCTCATTTATACTGATTATAAGTGGTATTAAACTATGCACAGAGGAAATCAGATGTCAAATCTAAGGCACTGAATTCTTTTGGTGAACAAATGAGGGGTAAAGCCGCTGTTGGAGGACTGGACTGGCAGTCGACTGAGCATTTGTCGTGACTTGGCAATTCCTTTTTCAGAGCTGAAGCTAACATCACTGAAAGTTTGATTTGAGGACTTGCAATAAAGTCGAAAAGTCAGAAAATAAAACCGATAGATCCTGCTCCTGATTCGTCCCAGAATGGAATAATGGATTTCCCTTTCAGTTGTCTTATATCCGATTGCTGACAAAAGGCTGGCGCAGTCCCACTTCTGGACGCTTCGTTGAGGCTTCTGTCCCTGAAAGCTTGACCAGCAGCACCGGTAGAAGAATGTGCCAAATGCAGAAGATACAGTATTTTCCATGCACGCCAAACACACGCCGTTATCGGTTTAGTCAGTAAACAGGTACATCTGATGTGAGTAGTCTGATTTCCTTTCGATCGTTCACATCCGTCTTCGTTCAGTTTTGACAAGGAAAATGATGCCAAAAAGGGCAAACTAATAAATGTATTGTATTTTGTGTTGGAAAAAAAACACGTTGCCAGGTGTTTTTGTTTGTCAGCTTTTCTGCCCATTGGAAATGCACGGGCTGAACAGAAAAATCGAATGCGAGTAATCTGTTTTCTTTCTGATCACGGCTACTCTGATTACTCGCATCATATTTTGTTTGCGTGTCGATCTCGACGGGTTCTTACCTGGTTAAGTAACGTTACTGAAAACATTTCAAGAAGGTCCATAAATCTAAAACTGCGATGTCAAACGAGTCCAAACCACACAAATGGCCGCACCTCCTCCTCCTCCTCCTCCTCGTCTTCCTCCTCCTGCTGCAGCCTGTCCTGCCAGTAGAGTCTGAGGCTGTCCACGGTGTTGGCCCCGTAGTCCAGCTCACACGGGTCCCTGGGGTGCCTGTGCCACTCGAGCAGCGGGGGCGCGGGCCGGTCCTCCTCCACCGCGCTCTCCATCTCTGCCAGCGTCCTCAGGGGCAGCGCGGCCACCGTCATGTAGTAGAAGAGTCTGTGGCTGACGGCTTGGGCGCAGGCCGCTCCGGCGTGTCCATCGAAGACCCCGAACATGACGCCGCCCCGGCCCGGCAGGCAGGTGGCGCTGCTGCGGCGGTCCTCGCTGGGCAGGTTGGAGGGCAGCATGTTGCTATGGAAACCCAGGACGCCGTGCCACGCCGAGCCTTTGGGGAAAGAGTGGCTGTATTCATAGGCCTGCAAACAACAGACAAAAGAAGCGTCTTCCACAGCGTCAGGGGCTCTTTAGTCCGAAATACACGAAATGTCTGCTCATTTTGTCACAAGAAACACAATTTTTTAAATTTTTTTTTACTCATTTATGAAAAGAAAAGTTAGGTTAATCCAGTTTAGCAGTTTTTATGTTTGTTTTTTGTTTGTTTTCCAAAAGAAGATTATGTTGTGATGGAATAATCTGCTGAGAACAAATTGTTTATTGTATAAATAATTACGGCTGTTGCATTATGGTGACTCATTCAGCCTTTATTCTGACTAAAACCTTTCTGATTATCGATGCTCTTCCTGCTCAGGCATGTTGTCAGTCGCTCCAAATATAATATATATAATCACAAGACAAAGTCGGCGCATTTGAAGGAGCCGTTCAACTGGTTCTACAGGAAGCTTTATTCAAACAGAAGTGCGTGTGTCTAACTTAGCAACGCGCTACGTACGGTTCTGTTTTATCTACGGTTCTGTGTCATTTCATGTTGTGGAACTTAAACCAGGGACCAGGGTCTGTTTGAGGGTACTTTATCTTCTTCATCGTCGGCTCACCTTTAGTATTTGGTTGACCTGCGGCGGCCCCATTTGGCCGGCCTGGTGCTGCGTGCGGTACTTCCTGTCCCCGCTGCCTGATGGGTAATGTAGTCGGTGCAGTTTCACGGGAGGTGCAGAGGAGACCAGGGCACAGAAAGGACGCTCCAGGCGACAGAGTCCACTGATGGAGATGTTCCTTCTGCCCATCATCCTGACCCTAAGTACAACAAATAAAGTGTATTTGCTTTGAAAAGTGCATGGAGTTTGTTACTTTAGACCATGAGGAGCGCACTATGTCACTGGGTCAGTTGGCTCGCTTTTCCAGTGCGTAATACGTAGAGTTGAGGCCGTGCTGGGCGAGTTACTCTGGAAAAGCTGGTTACTGATTACTTCTTCTAAAAGACACTGATTACGTAGCCCGTGTGCTCCCTCAAACACAGTGCGCGGGTTAAAAACACTTTCATGTCGTGGAGGGACAGATCGATAGAGCGAGGGAAGGCTTCATTTCAAACGTAATCAGATGTTGTAGTCAGATTGTGGTGGACATGAGCCTAGTTTAACATTGTGACGACTGACACGGATCTACGGCTTGTATTTTATATCTTTTTTACAGTTATTGCTTTGAAGACATGTTTTTTTTTGGTCAGTAAAAGAAAAGCAAAACACAAAGTATGATAATCCCTGACTCCGTAAGTGTCCACACTGAGCACAGGAAGTATTAGAGACCGTTTCTTTTTAAAAATATTTAGTACAAATGCATACATTCCGCTGCTCGTCTCCATGGAGATGTTATAACAGGAATGTCCCACAGTATGACATTCAGCTCATCCAACTTACTGTGAGTGAGCGGTGTCGCCTCTTCACAGATCTGACCTGTAACTTGGCCTGGCGGCGTCACCTCCTTCTCTTCATGGGAGTGAAATGCACCTGAAAAGTGACATAGTGCACCTTTAACCTGAACGAAGAGCATGCACCTGTAGAGCACTACGTTCTGTCTCCTGTCCCGTGTAAAGTCCTGCACTAACACTTTTTCACAAACCACCTCAGACTGACCTCTTTCGTTTGCTCTCCGCTCGGCTCGTCCTGCTCCTCTGCCCTGCGACCTCTGACCCTCGCGACCCCGGGTGCCGCTCAGGTGGACAGTGGGAGCGCTCTGCTGCTCCTCTCACACGCCATCTTTGTCTTGGAGCGTGCCCTTTGGAGTGAGTACGAGAGTGCAGTGTAATGAGTAACCAACACCTGCAGAAGACACGCCTCCGTGACGACTCGCGCTGCCAATTTTACATTCGCCAAGAATTCAGCACATTTAACCCGCGGGGACTATTTTCAGTTTCAGGAGAGTTATTTCTGATGCCATCCAATCCAACTTTAGCGTGTGAATAAAAGTGCAGTTTTAAACGAGACTATAGGACAAGTATATTTCTATAGATCTGTGTTTATGACTAAAGTGTTTCTGTGTTTCTAGCACTGAAGAGACAAAGTCACAATCTTCCTCTTCAAGTCATGTTTAGTCCCATTGACTTCCATTATAAAGACACTTTCACCCTGTCATTGATCTGCACAAGTGACTCATGTTCACGCCTCTTTTCTTCTTTATCCACCTACTTTTTATTCACACCATTTGCATTGGTTTGATGGATTGTATAAACGTACATATTTGGAGTTTCCTGGCCACTTCTTTCATCTAAATTGTGTATTTTCTATTGACGTGTATTTATCGTTGGACAGACTGACGAGCCATATCCCCCGTGGATGTGTGGCGCTCGTGGACCCCGTGCGTTGAGACCCCGTGCATTGGTGACCCCGTGCGTTGGTGACCCCGTGCGTTGGGACCCCGGGGCGTTGGTGACCCCGTGCGTTGGGACCCCGGGCGTGCGTTGGTGACCCCGTGCGTTGGTGCCCCGTGCGTTGGTGACCCGTGCGTTGGTGACCCCGTGTGTTGGTGACCCCATGCGTTGGTCACCCGTGCGTTGGTGACCCCGTGCGTTGGTGACCCCGTGCGTTGGTGACCCCGTGCGTTGGGACCCCGGGCTTTGGGGTCTCGATGGCTGGATAATGAAAGTGACTCCGGTGTCTGTTAAGCCTCTGTAAATGTGTCAGTGATGCTGTGGTCCGCACTGATATGAACACTTCTCACTCTCCCACGACTCTGCTCGGCAACACTCACACTCACACACATGTCGCGCACACACACACATGCGGTTGCTAGGCGACTGGAACACCGCGCTCACACACAGACACACGAGCCTACAGTGAAAGAGAGGATTCAGAGTTTAGCTACAGTTTGTCTGTGTTTGCACATGATCCCAGCTCTGAGCCTCCATCTGTGCTTCCTCAGAAGGAAAAATACATCCCAGGGCAGAGGAAGCGGTCGCCAAGGTTACAGCTGTGATTGACAATGGAAAAAGGGAAAATACACAACTTTATTACTAGCCTAAGCTTTCTTTTTGTAGACTTTTAAATGGAATGAATAGTTGTATGCACTGCAGCACAGTGATGGTTTTTGTTTGTTTCTTTTACCCCAGATGCCCTTCCAAATGCACTTACATGAGACAAGATGATCATGATCTGCATTTCACGCTACAATTGCTCTAGGATATTCAAAAAAGAGTTGCTTTTTCCTTAAAAATGCCTTAATATTGATGTCATATTCCAAAGAATGAAGATGTAAAAGTGCTAAATAACAACATCATCATGATCTATTACCAGAAGAAATGATGAGAGCGCCACCAGTTGACTAATATCTTTATTGCCTATTGGCCCATATTGTAATGTACTGCATTGTATTGTACTGTGTAGTGTACTGCAGTGTACTGTAGTGTAGTGTAGTGTAGTGTACTGTAGTGTAGTGTAGTGTAGTGTACTGTAGTGTAGTGCAGTGTACTGTAGTGTAGTGTAGTGTAGTGTACTGTAGTGTAGTGTAGTGTACTGTAGTGTAGTGTAGTGTAGTGTACTGTAGTGTAGTGTAGTGTACTGTAGTGTAGTGCAGTGTACTGTAGTGTAGTGTAGTGTAGTGTAGTGTAGTGTAGTGTAGTGTATAGTGTAGTGTACGTGTAGTGTAGTAGTGTGTAGTGTAGTGTACTGTAGTGTAGTGTAGTGTAGTGTACTGTAAGTAGTGTAGTGTAGTGTAGTGTAGTGTACTGTGTAGTGTAGTGTAGTGTACTGTAGTAGTGTACTGTAGCGTACTGTAGTGTACTGTAGTGTAGTGTAGTGTACTGTAGTGTAGTAGTGTACTGTAGTGTACTGTAGTGTACTGTAGCGTAGTGTACTGTAGTGTAGTGTACTGTAGTGTACTGTAGTGTACTGTAGTGTAGTGTACTGTAGTGTACTGTAGTGTAGTGTACTGTAGTGTACTGTACTGTAGTGTACTGTACGTACTGTAGCGTAGTGTACTGTAGTGTAGTGTACTGTAGTGTAGTGTACTGTAGTGTACTGTAGTGTAGTGTAGTGTACTGTAGTGTACTGTAGTGTACTGAAGTGTAGTGTATGTGTAGTGTACTGTACTGTACTGTAGTGTAGTGTACTGTAGTGTACTGTAGTGTACTGTAGTGTACTGTAGTGTAGTGTAGTGCAGTGTACTGTAGTGTACTGTAGTGTACTGTAGTGTACTGTAGTGTAGTGTACTGTAGTGTAGTGTACTGTAGTGTAGTGTAGTGTCTGTAGTGTAGTGTAGTGTGGTGTACTGTAGTGTACTGCAGTGTAGTGTAGTGTAGTGTAGTGTACTGTAGTGTAGTGTACTGTAGTGTAGTGTACTGTAGTGTAGTGCAGTGTACTGTAGTGTAGTGTACTGTAGTGTAGTGTACTGTAGTTTTGTGTGTACTGTAGTGTAGTGTACTGTAGTTTTGTGTAGTGTAGTGTAGCGTAGTGTACTGTAGCGTAGTGTACTGTACTGTAGTTTTTGTGTAGTGTACTGTAGTGTAGTGTAGTGTACTGTAGAGTACTGTACTGTAGTGTGCTGTAGTGTACTGTAGTGTAGTGTACTGTAGTGTACTGTAGTGTAGTGTAGTGTACTGTAGTGTACTGTAGTGTAGTGTAGTGTAGTGTAGTGTAGTGTACTGTAGTGTACTGTAGTGTAGTGTACTGTAGAGTACTGTACTGTAGTGTCCTGTAGTGTAGTGTAGTGTACTGTAGTGTAGTGTAGTGTACTGTAGTGTACTGTAGTGTACTGTACTGTACTGTAGTGTAGTGTGGTGTACTGTCGTGTAGTGTAGTGTCCTGTAGTGTAGTGTGCTGTAGTGTACTGTAGTGTAGTGTAGTGTAGTGTAGTGAACTGTAGTGTACTGTAGTGTAGTGTAGTGTACTGTAGCGTAGTGTACTGCAGTGTACTGTAGTGTAGTGCACTGTAGTGTAGAATGCATTGACTTGACTTGACTTGGAGGTGACTTGATGTTTTCTCCTCAAATATAATACAGTTGATGTACTTCAGGAACAAACTGGATTCAGACATTTGGTATAAAGACTCGAAAGGACTTGAAACTTGAGGCTTCGGACTTGTGGGCTACTGACTTGGGACTTGATTAGGGACTTGGGATTTGTCTTGGGACTTGTCTTGGGACTTGACTTGGGACTTTTCTTGGGACTTGACTTGGGACTTGTCTTGGGACTGTCTTGGGACTCTCGACTTGGGACTCGTCTTGGACTCGACTTGGACTCGACTTGGACTCGTCTTGGGACTCGTCTTGGGACTCGACTTGGGACTCGTCTTGGGACTCGACTTGGGACTCGTCTTGGGACTCGTCTTGGGACTCACTTGGACTCGTCTTGGACTCGCTTGGGACTCGCTTGGACTCGTCTTGGGACTCGACTTGGGACTCGACTTGGGACTCGTCTTGGGACTCGACTTGAGACTCGACTTGGGACTCGTCTTGGGACTCGACTTGGGACTCGTCTTGGGACTCGTCTTGGGACTCGTCTTGGGACTCGACTTGGGATCGTCTTGGGACTCGACTTGGGACTCGTCTTGGGACTCGACTTGAGACTCGACTTGGGACTCGTCTTGGGACTCGACTTGGGACTCGACTTGGGACTCGTCTTGGGACTCGTCTTGGGACTCGACTTGGGACTCGTCCTTGGGACTCGACTTGGGACTCGTCACTCAAACTAAATTCTAGCACACGCCTCGTTTTGTGCGAACCGTCCAATCACAGCACTCCGGGGGCGGCTCTGGCGTTGCCCGGGTAACCCCAGATGATTGACGTGGAGGCTCCTGCGGCGGCGCTGATGCTTCCTCCTCGTTTGAGCTCCAGGAGGAGACGAGAGCAGTGCAAACGGAGCGAGGACTCCTCCGGTTCATTCCCGAGACCTAAAACCGGGGATAAACATGATCGTTGTCACGGCATTAGACACTTAAACACACCGAGCCTCTCCTGCGCTGCCCGGACACTGAGCATGAAGCATCGGAGCTCTGCAACGGACAGGATGGCATCATAAGACCGGATTCCGCCACAAGGAACGGGGCAATTTGGGTAAGTGACGATGTTACGGTACTTTTATTCAATTCTGCGCTGGAATATCCGCTCGGTCTCGCGCAGAACAAATGGAAAACATGTTGTCAAATGCTGCGTTTGTTAGATTTGCCCTCACGCCGGACTGTGACTCTCCAATGATGTGAAACGAGCCGGGATTATTGTCTTATTGTATGTCTATAGTTGCTCTCGGCGTTTGCAAGCCTCGTATCTGCATTGGAGGAGGAGGTTAAATTACATAATGCTCCATCTACGACCATCTCGCCAGCTTTCTGCGTAAAACCGCGCTTAAAACTGGTCCAAACGGTGCTAAATGAGATCTCAGTGGGAATTACAGGCTGCTTTTTTGTGTTGTTTTGTTGGTAATCTTGTGAGAAGGAATGTGTTGCGTTACAAAGTGGGCACTGAAGAGTTAACAAGTGGGAGGAGGGCGAGAGGGACACGGTTTGATGCAACTAGTTTTCTTGTGGATATAATGCTTGGAAAAGTGGGTCAAAAGAGAAATTAAAATGAATAATTAAAACCAGGTGAGAGAACTAAGGATTGTGTGGAGCCTGAGCCGTCCCCTGTGGCCCCTGTGGCCCCTGTGGCCCCTGAATGACACCTCCAGTGTTTGCTTCATTGTTACAGAGTTACTGTCTTTTCTGATGTTTTCTGCTGTGACACTCTCTGTAGTCAACATGAACAATGAAATGTGTTGAAACTCTTCATTCTCACGCTCTGATGAGCTCCTTCTGTCCCAGCTGCCCTGGGGCAGGTTGATGAAAGGGAGACTGCCAGTCAAACGTCTTGCCCAAGGACACAGCGACAGTTTGCACTGTTCGGGTTATTTATATATTTGCTTATTTCAAAGGGACCGAGCGCATTGGCACATTGAAACCGTAAAGGTTCCGTGTCCTTCTGGCCAAAGGCTCGTTCGCAGACCCGTGCGTGAACCCGGCCCAAACAGAAAACGGACAAAAGCAGAAACATAGACATATTTATAAAATGACACTTTTAAGGTGCTTCGGGGTTCACAAG
>BJKM01000514.1:81686-216686 GCA_015082035.1 Chaenogobius annularis | reverse complement strand
CGAGGCCTGAAATAGGTCGTAGTGAATCTCAGACTCCTGAATGGCTGCAGCTCATTTCCATGGCGACGGCGGTAGAGTCGGCCCACACAGCTCTTCCTCTGAACGGACGCGAGCGATATATAACCACGAGCACAGAACTGTTAGAGTTTTGATGAAAGGATAAATACATGTTTGTATTGTTTACAAAGCTGTTTCCACAGTTTATGGAGCAAAGAATGTCCCCACAGGGCCACCATAGTTGCCATAGTTCTTCTTTTGTGCCACTCATTTTTCTATAATCAGTGCTGAGAAGAACGCTTTCAACATGTACTTGCAGAATACAGACTACGGCTTTAAAATGTAACACGCTCCTGTATTCTGACCAGAAACTCACGTTAAGATGAGAATTAAAACTTTGTTCCACAGTTTGTGCATTTATTTATCACTGATCAGAGAAGGAAAAAACACCTCTGCGCACCACAAGAGGGGCATTTTCTATGTTTCCCCCAAACTCTACAGTTTGAAGCCTAAAATGCCTGAAGTTCTGCCATTTATACGTTTGATTTTAGGAAAGTGTCTTTATCAGGAATACCACCAAATGAAAGAGGTTGAACTGTTCTGGAATATAGTTACTCCAAATGAGTATTAATATATATGGCGCTAGTATTAAGTATTGCTTGCAGTAGTATGGCACTAGTATTAATATATTTGGCACTAGTTACTTCCCTTCTCTGACATTATTATTTAAAAGGGGTTTTCTGCCCCACTGTTTTTATTCAAACCCTGAGTTTCCAATAAACACACATAAACACGAGCCTTATTGTTTTACCTGGTTTTGGAAAAGAGTATTTTTGGGAGCAGGACAAGCTCCAGGGCGCAGAGTAAACAGAGCGTTCAGTGGAAGTAGTGCGTTTTACAGCTCCAAGATGAGTCAGTGAACGCCTCCCCAGTGTTTAGGGCATTAACGCAGCGACTGTGGACCAACAGCCGCCGGCTCAGCTCCGACCGACGCAAACACTGCAATCACCACCACCGATCTGCACCACCGAATACCACCACCGAACACCACCACCCATCTGCACCATCACCACCGAACTGCACCACCGAACACCACCACCACCGATCTGCACCACCACCACCGATCTGCACCATCACCACCGAACTGCACCACCGAATACCACCACCGAACACCATCACCACCGAACTGCACCATCACCACCGAACTGCACCATCATCACCGAACTGCACCGCCGGACTGCACCACCAAACACCAGTTTTGATTTGGTTTGTGTGCTTTGGTCTTCGAGTGTTTTGTTTCTTAGGAAAACTCAAACTCATTCCGTCTGCGTCGCCAGATAAACTCATTTAGTGAACACAATATCAAAAATATTGATTGGACTGTAATTTAGTTTTATATGAAAATAAAACATCAGAGCCCTTCGTTCACTTATTACGATGAAAAAGCTTTTGGCTCCACTGGTTCTGTTCAAAGACCGGCCAGCAGAGGGCGGTAGTGCACAGTTCTGCTTTAAAGGCGTTCCATACGATGTTGAAAATGATATTCATGCTAGTTTTGCACCATTATTGTGTCCATACTTTATAAAACATTGTTTGTATTCATATTCAGTCAACGTCTAACACCTAACCCTTTATTCTTACACCTTATTTTATGCATTTCTTTTATGTTAACATCATATATCTTTACTATTATTATTCATTGTTTTACGTAGCACCATATCGCCAAAGCAAATTCATAGTTTGCCCATGTAACTTTTTGTAGTTGTGATTCTGATGACGCTTTCATGAATGGCCCGTGCTTCCTGAGTGGGCGGGGTTTCATTTGAGAGGCGGGGTTTGACGGAGAGGACTGAAACCCCGGCAAGAAAAGTGTCACGGAATTCAGTTAGGAGCTCCCGGTGCGTTCTGGATTAAATTAAAAGTTGTGTAACACTGAGAGTGTGGGAGCCGCGGACATCGCATTAAAACAGAACATGGCACAGATGTGGGTGCAGGAGGAGAAATACTGCGTTCAACAACAGGTTTTCAAGAAATTATGTTACGTAAACCGTGTTTCGCGAGAACACTATCATTTAATCACCATTTTAGTCGTTTTAATGCGTATTTCTGCCTTTTGTTGAGCTGTGGATCCGACACCGCCTCCAGTGGCTGCTCCGGCTTTATTGAGTTTGTATGTTATTTTATCCGCACATACGTTTCATTTTTGGATCAGTTCAACAGTATATCGATATGGGATCGATATCGCGATACTTGCCGTGCCATCACCTGGTATCGGTATGGTCTTTCCGTCCCCAGTGGGTCCCTGTGTCTGTGAACGTGTTCCTGCGCCGCGGTTAGCTTGTAGAACGTGCGCGGTGAACACCTTGAGGAGTTATCGTGGTTCCCTCTGGTTGACATAGACCACGATGCGTCGCAGGAGTCGGAAACAAACCCCTGCAGACGGCGACAGGTCTGTAACCGGGCACGGCACGACGGCATGGGCGATGGTAAACGCCGTCGCAGGCGAAACGGTCGATGTTTAACGTGCGTGGCGGTCATGTGTCCGTAAGCACGCGCGCGTCCGTCGGATCCGTGCGATTTCCCGGTCTTTCACTCAGATGCCACAGTCACGTGACCCGCGGCACTGTGCAGTCCGCTAAATAGTGCGGGACTTTAGTTTAGGGGCCGTGGAGGACGTTTGGACGCAGCCTGAGCCCCCCCCAGTGTGACCTCATCATAAGTATACTTTACTTTATTATATACTGTCTTTTATTCAACTTCGCCTGTATTGATTTGAGTCATTGATATTTACAGCAGGTTTTATCCCACCAAATAAAGTCAAAAGGTAAAAGACGTACTACATACTACTACATACGTACTTCAAGTCTTCATGAATATTGATTTATTATTATTTGAATCATCATTTGTTTGGTTTTGTTCCTGATTCTTCTTTTCCTTCCTCCTCATGAACCGCACGTCCTCGTCACATCACTAACCCCCCCGTTCCCCCCGTAATCATAATTAATAATCCACGAGACGGGATGGGATGCAGATACAGATACGGAGCGCCGGCGCTGCATCGGGCCGGATGGGGTTGTCACGGTAACGGGGTGTTGCGGCGGATCCGCTCGTCACGCTGCCCACTCGCTCGCAGTTATTCACTTACACGCCGCCGCATCACCGCTCCACAAACGGAGGAGATGGCATTTGGATTACGCTTTGGTCGCCGCAGACAAAGTAAACGGCGGCTCCAGAGTGTAAACAGGACGGGGGGTTGGAGAGGGGTTTGGGGGGAGTGAGGGGTTTGGGGGGAAAGCTGGGGTTCTGTCAGGGAGCATTGTTATGGATGAAACTGACAGAAATGAATATCTTAAATTTGAAAGGTGGTTTAGCTTTAGCTTCATGTTTAATTACTTTTGAATGGTGGTTTAGCTTTACATCCATTAATTATGACAGAAACCTCATAATGATTGATTTGATTTTCTCTTTGTCTTTGAATTTAAACAACACAGACCTTTAATCGTATCAATTAGACACAAACGGAAGTCGGCTTGTCCTAACGTGCTTTTTACAGAGGATTTACTCTCGACTTCTGGTTCAAAACGACCCGAGCTGATCACTGTCAATAAGAAATGCCTTCATCTCAATTGGCAAAAGGAAGTCCAAAATAAGTCAATTAAATGTAAACGCCATCGTCAGTTGACAGGACCACCCCCCTCAGGGCGCAGTTTGCACTCTTGTCACCGGGGCGGCGCTATAGAGCTCCTGGCTGCAGGACAAAGAGGCTGAGAACATTATAGTATTTGCTCTCGTGGCGTTTGCAGTGGATTTAATTGTTGTACTTTTGGGTTATTGTGACATTCTAACTTTATATATATCTTTTTTTTTTCCTGTTTAAATAGTTTTTATGTGTTAAGATGCGCCGCAAAGCTAATTCGCCCTGATGTGACAATGAAGAGAACAAGAACGTACGTGGCAAAAGAGACATTATGAACGAAAAACATCGATCAATCTTTTTGACATCTTTAGGGTTCACGACAAGATTCTAATAAATGACGCAATTCTGGTTACTATGGCGAGGCGGGTGAAAAGAAGCCACATTCCATTTCATGTTTTAAGAGTAGTATAAATTAAGGTTATTGATGATCAACTTTTGCACATTATGAATGAAACATTTTCCTAACTTTAAAGGATTAGGATCTGTAGAAGTCTTTTGAACGTGGCGCATCCTAAAGCTGACCTCAGGTGGCGTTTGTGCGTCTTCGTTTAGGTGAGCGCGCGCCACTCTCTCTCTCCGCTCAGAGCGCTGTTCAGAGCTGAAACAAAAGTAGGTTGGAGCGGTGCATTGTGGGAAGGCAGGACACCCTCTGCGCCGTGCTGCAGACTTCTTTAACTTTATTTTCTTGCCATATATTAATTTGGCCGCTTGCACTGTACGTTTGTCTTATGTGTCATCAGTGTCAGTCCTGTATAAATATTCAATCCACTTTATTTATACGGCACATTTTACAAACGGAAGCGGTTCCAAAGAAGAACACACACGCTCTTCCAGTGCTCTTAAAACAATTACAATAAATACAATACAATAAGATTGTAAAATAATAAAAACCCAAAAACAGTAAATAAATAAAAAAACACCAAATCGAATATGAACTATAAAAGATAAAAATTAATAAATAATAATAATAATAATAATAATAATAATAATAATAATAATAATAATAATGACGATAACGATAATGATAATACATACATACATAAATAATAAATAATAATAAAATAATAATAATGATGATGATGATGATGATGATGATGATGATGATGATGGTAATAAAATTATATAAAATAAAAACACAGAGGACTCCACAACTCATGCAAAAATAGACAATATATTAAAAGACTAAACAGAGAAGGCCAAAACAGCATCTTTATTAAGTGAAAAGACAGATTAAACTCCCAAAACTCGATTAATCTGTTCATCTAAAACTTCATCCTAATCATATCATTTGTCAATTGGTGAAAAAATACAGTCGACTTAAACACCATGGATCGATATATTGACTAAAGGACAGAACCATTTTAATCATCCCCAAAATCACACACAATCCATACGAAAGTCCCACCTCTAATTATAACAAATCCATGTTAAAATATGGCCTCGTGACGTGTGCTAAAGCCTGTGACAAGCCCTTTGTTCTGTGGATGATTTCACCGTCCCTGGTTTTCAGTGCTGCTTTGCTATTTGCAGATGCAGTATTTTTCCAGTTTGGCCACAGTGTGGCGTCAGAGCTAACGTTACCACAGCCTCTCTCGCTCCGGCTCCACTCAACCACACGGGCACAGCAGCATAATGTACCAGTGTCGCTCGCTAATCTTTACCTTTATTATAACACAAAAAAGTGCTCTGTTTCGAAAATGTTGTTGATTTCAGGACAAGCTAACCTTCTTGTTTGTGTGTAGTAACGATATTTTCATTTTTACACACTTATTTTCTTATTTCTTTTTGTGAGTAAAGCTTTGGAGATGCTTTATTGTCTCAGGGTTGTGTTTAGGTGTTAGAGCGAAAGGTGTTTATTGTGGTTTTCAGCAGCTCTGAACAGTTTTGGTTTGGGTTCTGTTGGTGTGGAATATAGAATCTGGCTGCACACAAAACCCCCACAAAAACATGCACACACCAGACGCACCCCGACATTATTAAACAGACCCCTTTTCACTTTGATAATGACTCCTGGCCACGATGGAAGACGCTTTGTCCAAATATAACATGAAATGCCCATGGAAAGTGGGGAGAGCTGTCCGTGGTGCTGATCTGACCGCTTGCGTCTGATCGACTGATACGTAATGTAAAATGAACAGACAATTTCATTGCTTACTTCCATCAGATCTGGTCTCATCTAGGACCCTCAATGTCAGCGGTTTAGATCTACGGTATATGTGCCGTCTGATGGAGACATTTTGAACTTCTGTAAAGAGATCAAAATAATAATAAACATAAATAAACATAAATAAATATAAATATAAATAAATAAATATAAATATAAATAAATAAATATAGATATAAATATAATAATATAAATTATAATATAAATAAATTAATAAATATAATAGTAAATAAATAATATAATATATAAATAAAAATATATAAAAATAAATAAAAATAAATAAAAATAAATTTAATACAAATAAATATAAATAAATATAAATACATGTAAATAAAACATAAAGAAATATAAAGAAATATGAAAGAAATACAAATAAATATTAAAGACATATAAAGACATATAAAGAAATATAAAGAAATATAAAGAAATATAAATAAAAACATAAATAAATTTAAAACTAAAAATAATAATAAAATATAACACAAATTGAAAAGTGTGTGCCTTGAAAAGAAATTCTCCAAATTTACGGGATTTACGCGTGAATTTAACTGAATAATTCATTCATTCATTCATTTCCTTTTGGAGTGAACTTAATTCCGTACCAAAGCAGGAAGCAAAACCATCAGCATTTCCAAATATAAAGGACCAGATGTTTTAGTTGGTGGTGTGCCGTGGTTTAGGTCGAGCTATATTTTGTAGTAGTTTGATTTGTTATTTTATTCGGATTATAGCTGGAGTTAGCTGGAGATTTGGGAAGAAATTGTGATTTTTTTCCCCTTTACTCGTACTTTTTCTTGTCAGTGCACTGTGGGTGTAACATATGGTTTGCTAACTCTACACTTCTTTTAGCCTTTTAATAAATGCACATCATTTATTCGACCAAGAGTTCATTTTGTGGACTCCCAAAACTAAACAAGTATTTGATGAAACTACAACCCAATGACGAATTCTAGAAGAAGAGAGAAAGCAACACGACAACATGATCATTTAGATGAATAAAACGCACACATTACGCAATATGTCCATCAAACATGAACTCATAAAAAGGGGCGGTAAAAGTATGAGCAACATTAAGCTCCTCCTCCAAAAGTAACTGTGGAAGTAACATCTGATCTAAAGTCTTGAAGGACAAAACATGTAATAATGCAAGAGTCTGGAGAAAAATAATAATAATAAGGGACTTTTACTCGAGTAAGAGTACTGTTACTGTACAATATATTACCTCAAGTTGAAGTAAAATTACTTTCCCCCTCTGCTCACACATGAACACAAGGGTCCGTGAGACTCTCTCCTGCTCCTCCAGCTCTCCCTCCGCTCCCCCCGCCCCTCCTGCTCCTCCCGTCCCTCCCTCTTTCTCAAGCTCTCCCTGCCGCTCCTCCAGCTCTCCTCCTGCTCCTCGCTCTCGCTCCTCGCTCCTCCTGCCTCCTCCTGCTCCTGCTCCTCCTGCTCTCTCCTCCTCCTCCCTCCTGCTTCCTCCCATCTCCTCCAGCTCTCCTCCTGCTCCCTCCATCTCCTGCTCCTCCCTGCTCCTCTATCTCCCCTCCTGCTCCTCCCATCTCCTCCTGCTCCTCTTGCTACTCCCGCTCCTCTCCTCCCGCCTCCTCCAGTCTCTCCCTCCTGCTCCTCCTCTCTGCTCCTCCTCCTGCTCCTCCTGCCCTCCATCTCCCTCCTCCTTGCCTCTCCTCCTGCTCCCGTCCTCTCCCTCCTCTCCTCCTGCCCTCATCCTGCTCCCTCCTCTCCTGCTCCTCCCTCTTCTCTCTGCTCCTCCTGCTCTCCTCTGCTTCCTCTGCTCCTCCTGCTCCTCCTGCTCCTCCATCCTCTCCTCCTCTTCTCTCTCCTCCTCCTCCTGCTCTCCTGTTCCCTCTCTGCTCCTCCTGCTTCCTCCTCTCCTCCATCTCCTTCTTGCTCCTCTGCCTCCTCCTGCTCCCCTGCCTCTCCCTTCTGCTCTCCTGCTTCCTCCATCTCCTCCAGCTTCCTCCATCTCCTCCATCTCCTCCCTCTCCTCTCTCTGCCTACTTTCCCGCTCCTCCCTCTTCCTTCCATCTCCTGCTCCTCCCTGCTCCTCTCTGCTCCCTGCTGCTCCCTCCTGCTCCTCCTGCTCCTCCATCTCCTCCTGCTTCCTCTCTCCTCCATCCCTCCTCAGCTGTCCTCCTGCTGCCTCCTCGCTTCTCCTCCTGCTCCTCCTGCTCTCCCTGTTCCTCTCCAGCCTCCTCCCTCCTCCTCCTCCATTCTCTCCCTCCATCTCCCTCCCTCCTCCTTCCATCTCCTCCATCTCCTCCTGCTCCTCCTGCTCCTCGCTCGCTCCTCCTTGCTCCTCCATCTTCCTGTATCTCCTCCATCTTGCCTCCTATCTCCTCCGCCCTGCTCCCCTCTGCTCCCTGCTCCTCTCCTCATCTTCCTTCCTCCTGCTCCTCCTGCTCCTCCATCTCCTCCTGCTCCTCCATGCTCCTCCTGCTCCTCCTGCTCCTCCTGCTCCTCCATCTCCTCCTGCTCCTCCATCTCCTCCTGCTCCTCCTGCTCCTCCTGCTCCTCCATCTCCTCCTGCTCCTCCTGCTCCTCCTGCTCCTCCTGCTCCTCCCGCTCTTTGTCTGTTTGTCTTCCAACATCACTAATCCACCACAAAGAAACAAAAGGATTCATTATCTGTCACACAAAACACACAGAGTGTCTCTCTCCTGCTCCTCCCATTCTTACTGTGAATACATGCAGATCTCCACAGAGCTGACCTGTAACTTGGCCTGGTGGCATCACTTGCCTGTCTCCATGGAGATAGATGGGTTTAATGCTATACGTGGAATATTCCAGGCAAAGATCAGACTAAACCAGGACTAAATGTGAAACTGAACCTGGACTAGATCGGGACTAAACCAGGACTAAATGTGAAACTGAACCTGGACTAGATCAGGACTGAACCAGGACTAAATGTGAAACTGAACCTGGACTAGATCAGGACTGAACCAGGACTAAATGTGAAACTGAACCTGGACTAGAGCGGGACTGAACCAGGACTAAATGTGAAACTGAACCTGGACTAGATCGGGACTGAACCAGGACTAAATGTGAAACTGAACCTGGACCAGATCGGGACTAAACCAGGACTAAATGTGAAACTGAACCTGGACCAGATCGGGACTGAACCAGGACTAAATGTGAAACTGAACCTGGACTAGATCAGGACTAAACCAGGACTAAACCAGGACTAAACCAGGACTAAACCAGGACCAAACCTAGTCCACATCAGAATGTGGACGCAGCTGTAGACGCACTGAAAACAAACCAATAAACAAGCAGAACTTATGAAAACGTCTTGAAACATTTGACATTATCGTTCATTATAAACCGGCTTCAAATGGAAACAGATGCTTTGACTCTTCGCCGCGACATTTCCCCGTAGCAAGCATTAAAAGCAAATCAAATGGCTTTCAATGGGATTTTTCTGAATAATAACAAGACATCATTTATGAAGTGGCTTTTAAAACAAACAAACAAACAAACAAAAACAGCCACATTTCTTCCGCCGCTGTCCAAACGCTGCTCCAGACCACAGATACTGACTGAGGACATCTTCATTAACCCACAAGATGATCACTGACAATTAGAAATGACGGACTCTGGACGAATCGCACACTTTGTAACTCGACGTACGCAGTTCTTTCCGCGTGTGGAAGTGCGGCGTCTTTCTTTCACATGGCTCCAAAAATACTCACACTCTTCCATTCATTCAGGCCGGTTCTTTATGCGCGGCTCGTCTCCGCTGTGAGTGTTGAGCCTGTAGCGCTTCAGTTTGCTCCTCAAGTGTCGTCGTCGTCCTCCTCCTCCTCCTCCTCCTCCTCTTCTCACGGCCCCTCTGCTCGTGTCCCGGGGCAAATCCTGTATCAAACATGTCCCGCACCATCTCAGCTCCTCGTGTCACGTCTGAGCGTCGTACAAAAGGCTCAGAGAAGGAGAGTCATGTCATGTTACGTTCCCTTTGTTGGATGTTGGGGAAAACGAGGAGTTTTGGTGGTTAATGATTTCTGATGTTGACGACTCAAAACAAATTCGAACCAACAATTAGACATATGTTTCCTCTAAGTTGTTGTTGTTTTTTAGCACTAGCGCTCAGGGTGTGAATTTTAGAACACGCATTTGCCCCAATTATTATGTCATGAATCATTAATAAGCCTCATTTATGCTTTATCTTTGTACGTAAACAGATCCGTTTGAAGTGTAGTTTCCGTCACTGCATTCCTAACGTCGGAGGCTGCGTTCTGTCAAATAACCACCAGAGGGAGCTCAAATTCAGTGGGAGAACGGACAAATGCCCCACCAACACGTGCACCCCCCCCACGTGCACCCCCCCCCCCCCCGACACGGGACAGACCCAACCTGGGATTAGTGCTGGTCTGGGCTGTGCGTGAATGACGCGCGCAGAAGTAAAACTGGCGGTATCATCACTTCTATTCCCATGGCAACCACTGTGCCGCGGTGAAGTGTATGCTTGCCTTCCTCGATATCAGCCTGTCCGGAGCCTGTTTAGTTGCAAACACGCGCTTTTCGGACTCACAAAGATGATGTCACAAACTTTTCTTTCTTCTTCCTCAGATGCCACGCTCTTACGTTTTTACTCTTACTCCTTTACTTGCCTCATGTTCTACCTGGTCCCGCTCATTCTTTGTGTTTGTTTGTGTATGTTTTTTTGTGTGTGTGTGTGTGTGCGCTTTTTTTGTTTTTCTTTCTGTTGTTGTTGTTGTTGTGTTTTTGTTGATTTATGGTCTCGTAAAAAATAAAATAGGGAAAAAAAACACATTTCCTGCTGTTTCTTTTCAATGCCGTTTATCCCGTTAAAGTTCTAATACCTTCTTCAACTAATGTAGGCCGCTGTGAGTGCTTTAGCCGCATTACCGCCATCAGGAGGTGGTTTTAGGCTTGTGTATCCCGAGTTAAGTGTGATCGGTGCGGCGACGCTCTGGGACTCATTTGCAATTGTGAATGGCGGTAACTGAAGAGCATCGCGGCAATCTGTACCCGTTAAATTCACGGGAACTACGTGAGAATGGGGCTAAACATGGAGCATAGACGAGCCTTTGGTTTCGATTAAATTAATTAGTTGTACTTGAACAGATTAAACTCCCCTGTCACGCTCACATAGATTTAATAATGTGGTTTATAATGACTGCATAGCGTACTGATTCATTGTAAAAAAATAAAAAATAAAAAAAAAAGATTACTGCCGCCGTCTCGAGTTGCGGCTCAGACAATGTTCTCCGTCGCACTGTGTTAGGCCTATAATAGAATGAGCAAGTCTTCTAAAAAGCCATCGCAAATGATTATGGGAATGACTGCACAGCTGGAGCGCCAGGACCTGCTGAGGAACGAGCCCAGAAGAGAAGGAAGAGGCCCAGGGACTCTTGTATTCAGCAGAACTAAGTAACGAGCTTTGGTTTGAGTCCAGTGGCTTTTTAGTGATGATCTCATGAGCATAAACTGTACAGACTGTGCCGTTTAACACAAACAATATTCGGATTTCTTCCTCTAAAGTCTGGCATCTGCTCTGATCCCCATGTTTTTACTGACAGAGGATCAACAGTGGACCTCGCAGTAAAACAAACATCCCAAATAACTGACGATTTCACAAAGCTTGATCTCAGTCTGTCGCTCTTTTGACTCATTGCGGAGCCCTGCTTTTTAATCATTTTAAAAACAACCCAGAAGACAGTGGAGATGATCGTGGACTTCAGGAAAGTCACAGCCCCCCAGCCCCCCCCTCACCATGACACTCCCCCATCACTCTAGCCCCCGCCCTGCACCTGAACAGCTCCCCATCACCACCGTGGACTCCTTCCGCTTCCTCGGCACCACCATCACCCAGGACCTCAAGTGGGAGCCCACCATAGGCTCATCTTGCCATTTTGCTCATTGACAATGGCAATAAACCTTTTCTGATTCTGATTTCTGATTCTGATTCTGATTCTGATTCTGACACACTTCATTGTTTTCTGTAGAGAGAAACGTGTCCTTCGCATTCGACACACATCCTTCATTGCCGTTGAGGAAACCTGTCCAGGGGTTTCAGCTCTTGAGTTAGGTTCATATAAAATAAGATAAGTAAAGCCTTTATTGCCTCGTCCCCCTCGTGTTCAGGCTAGCTGGAGGATCGGCCTCTTGAGCACGTTTTATGTTGATGGCGGCGCGTAAATCTGGGACGGAGACGCGAGGAAACCACGCCAACTGCTCCATAAACGCGTTTATTGCCACTTGAAAATCACCGATCACGGCGCAGTTTGATGGGCGTCAACGTTGGAACGACTTTCGCGTTTGTGTTGGCGCCGAAGCGATTTCCCGGCAGTCTCCACTTCGGCAAAGAAAAGGTGTCACTTTTTTTTTTTTTTTACGACTGTTACGATGTGAAACTACATTCGGAGTCCAAACGTTTCGTCAGGGATGCACGTAAAACAGATCAATGCTGCGTCAGTTCCGCGTAAGTTCCGTCGGTTTCCTGGTTGGGGCTTGATGTTTGGCCAGAACGTCTCACGATGTCTGAGCTTTGAGTCGTGGAAAGCTCTCGCAGGATAAGGTCTTGATTTAAAGATGCTCTCTGAACAGAAGACAAGTAATACGACATCTCAAATCTGATCGAGAAAACAAACCAAATCGTAATTAGAGGAGTTTTCGTGGTTCGGCCCGAGCTGGCACGTCTTATTCTAATCTGGACTCGTCTTCGCTCCTCGTGGCAGCGCTGTGTGACGAGCTACGTCCCAGAAACAGCAGACCCCGGGGACTCTTGCTCCACTTTCTCTCTCCTTTTATTAATTTACCCTCGCTCTGCCCGTTTGCTCCGGATCGGGACAAAGCAGAAGCGCGAGGGAGAGAGAGGAGCGGAAACGATCGAGGATTCAACACAGGCGAGACAGACAGCAAACAGTCGGCTCAGCTTCACCGAATAAGAACACGAGGAGTTTGGTTTGGACTGGGGATATTGAAGTTTGGAGGATCAGAGTTTGATGCTGCGGCAAAAAGACGCTCACTTATGTTCAAATTTATGACCGAGCAAGAGAAAAGTGAATGTGCTTTGACTAAAAAGTGACGATAAGACCCACGATATGTGGCGTAACACCTGACAACGCCTGATCTGAACCTAAAAAAAAGGACTGTTCTTGGTCAGTACTCGGATGAACATGCTGCCGCTGTGTTGTTTTGCAAGAAAATTCCCCCGCAAAGCCTGTTATGAAGGGGATTTGTGGCTTGTACTGTAGATGAAGATGCACAGCTGATTGTAAACCTGAGTTTGAGTGCCGTCTATGTTTATTTTGTGCAATAGTTGTTCTGCATTTCTCTGTTTTTCTGTGTGTGTCTTGTCCGTGGGATGAACACATTTCTGCCTGAGCGTGTCGCACAGTTTAAAGTACACAGAAATCGAATGTTTTGGCGAAAAACACGTTCAGACGGTCCAGAGACACAGTGGTTCTCTTTCCCGTTTGTTCTGGTTTTTGGCTCTTTTCGTTTTGGGTTATCCACAGAGCTAATCATGCTGTTTGTAGTGATAGAACATTACAACACAGAGCTCAGGAGGGGCCCACAAACTGAGAGGGAAACGAGAAGGGAGCGTGACTCGTCCAGAATGCTCTTTAAGTCTGTGTAAACCCTAAAAGGGCCTTCAACAAAGCTATAACACATCCAAAAACAGAAGCGTTTTCCAGCATTCATTTTGTACTTTACGTCATACACTAATCTAGAGCGTCTCCACTTTGGCAGTGTAACGTGTAACTTCTCAGATCAGTGCCTTCACATTGATCTCCTGAAGGTACTGGACATATTAAATGAGGGATTTTGATAAAGGTTGATGAGGGCATAAGACTGCATTCATGAAAGTCTAATGTGCGGGAATAAAGAAGGGCTCATTCCACTTTATATGTCACTCTGTGATCAAAGGACGCTTGATGAGTCTTATTTAGACACGATTTAGTCTGGTTTTGTCCAGTTTTAGACTGGTTTTAACTGCAGTTGTAGTCCTGGTTTTTAGTCTGGTTTTGTCAAGTCATCATCATTAAGTCCTGATTTGTTCAGTTTTAGGCCACAGTTATTTTTATTTCTGTTTTTTTTTTTTTTTTTTTTTTAGTCCTGGTCTAGTCGCTGGTCTAGTCCTGGTCTTATCCTGGGCTTGTTCTGGTCTTGTCCTAGTCTAGTCCTGGGCTTGTTCTGGTCTTATTCTGGTCTGTTCTGGTCTTGTTCTGGTCTTGTTCTGGTCTTATCCTGGTCTTGTCCTGGTCTTGTCCTGGTCTTGTCCTGGTCTTGTCCTGGTCTTGTTCTGGTCTTGTTCTGGTCTTATTCTGGTCTTGTTCTGGTCTTATTCTGGTTCTGGTCTTGTTCTGGTCTTGTTCTGGTCTTGTTCTGGTCTTGTCCTGGTCTTGTCCTGGTCTTGTCCTGGTCTTGTTCTGGTCTTGTTCTGGTCTTGTTCTGGTCTTGTCCTGGTCTAGTCCTGGTCTAGTCCTGGTCTTGTTCTGGTCTTATCCTGGTCTTGTCCTGGTCTAGTCCTGGTCCTTAGTAACTTATGTTTTGGTAATGTACTTGGTCTAATACTCTAGTACTCTAAAACGACTAAACAGCTTTTTTTTGACATTGCCGTTTCTTCCTCCACAGATGAACTTTATGAAGACAAACTCCTCCCAAACTCTAAACTCGGCCGGTCCTTAGTAACATGTTCTGGTCTAGTCCTGGTCTAGTCCTGGTCTAGTCCTGGTCTAGTCCTGGTCTAGTCCTGGTCTTGTCCTGGTCTAGTCCTTTTTTTGACATTGCCGTTTCTTCCTCCACAGATGAACTTTATGAAGACAAACTCCTCCCAAACTCTAAACTCGTCCGATTCAAACTGAAAGATGTGCGCCGCAGTCTGGTTCCCATAAGGCCTTGCAGGGCCCAGTGGGCGGAGTCGCACTGAGGCGGAGATGAACCTGACCAATCACAGGCCGTCACCCGGGGATATAGGCTCCTCCCACCACTGATCTCCAGGGTGACACTTAGCCGGACACGCCTCCCAAGAGTCAGCAGCAATCCTATTGGTCAACAGAACAGGTAAGCCTCTCGCTCTTTCAGCTCCTCGCCAGTTGTTCTGAAAATGGTTTGTTTTGGTTAACTTTTGTAACTCCGCCCCCCGTGTCACGCCCGCTGTCCCGCCCGCTGATGCTTGCTTACTTTGTTCGGCAATTCAATGTCCTTAAACGATGACACGCGCAGGATTCGGCTGCGGATTCGGCACCTTTTCGACTCAAATGAAAGGAAATCTGCTCGCGTCTCCTTTTGAGGTCATTTGTGACAGTTTCAATCACAACCCTGTACCCTCGTTATTCTAATTTTGCACATCGCCATGACATCACATTGCTATAATATCAATTGTTCAATATATTTCTCCCACTTGGACCTAATACTATAATAGCTTCTACAACAGAGATCAACTTCGTCAGAGCTTTCGGACAATCTGGACCCAGCCTTGAGTGCAGTAGAACGCAGTGTTTTGGCCTTGGCTTCATGGTCTCTGTCGTCCGTTTGTTGGTGTTTGTCAGCGTTTGGTGTAAATGAGGTCAAGCGCGTTTTCGGTGTCGTCACGGTGAAGGAATGTGGGTCCATGCTTTGTGCGTGCAGTGGCGCAGGTGGGCCTCCTCCGTGTGGGAGACTGTGTGGGAGCCGTAGTGAAGTCAAACGCTTCATTATTTTCTCTGTCTCTATCTCCGTGTGCCGTCGCCATGGAAACAGCTCTGCAGTTCGCCGAGTCAGGGCCAAGAGGGCGCTGTTCAGTTGTGAAGGCATATGGATTGTCGGCATTCTAGAACCATTTGAAAAGAAAAATGTGAACAAAACATGAATAACAGTAAGATGAAATGTTCTTTTCTGTTGGGTCACATCCTTTACTCGGGTGTATGGAGGGTTTTTCATGTAAAGTAAGGGTGCACCTGCCTGTCTCCATGGCAATATTATTGTTTTATTGGTATGCTCCGCAGTATGGCATTTGTAGGTTCTTTAACTAGTTTGTAATTGTTCTCTATGGACCGCTTTGAGTCCGAAATAAGGTTCTGGAACGCAAAGAAGGCATTACATTTCTCTAACTTGCATTCATTAAATTGCTGGTCTTTAATTCATGGGTTTCAGCTTCTTGGACTTTCTCCCTTTTCAAAAGATTTTTAAATTGTTAATTGCTATGACAACAAGTTTTCGACATCAATGGAGAGCTCATAACTCCCTTGAAAAACTCACCAAACTGACCCTGGTCCTCCTCCGAAACACACCTGGAGTTGCATTAAGCTTCATCCACGCTTGTTTAATGGATCTTCTTTAGTAAGTCCTCTCCCTCTGAGTTTTATGACGTCAAAGGTAGAGATCCTGAGGTCTCCTGTGCTGTTTTTAAGTCCATAAATCATCAAGCTTACATTAGGACATCGAGGCATTTTAGTAGATACATTATTTTAAGTTCTAAAACATTGAAATGCCAAATAGAGGTACAAGAGCATGTTTAAAGGTCAATAAAAATACAAATAATGCATAATATGTGTCCTTTAAATAACTGGCGTGGTTCTGTCTTGAATAATTTCTTCTTGACTTTGGCTTTTTGTGGAGGCGGGCGCACAAACACTGCTCAAAGGAAGCAGGAAGTGAGCACTAATTGGCTGACATTAACTGAGTGCTGCGTTGTGAATGGGACTTAAACCAGGCGCAGCGCTGGGTGAGTCACTGCAGGGGAAATCCGCTGCAAAAAAAATCCTCCCTCAGCCCACCTCCATTCAGAGTGTAACAGTGAAGACCTGGCGCTGAACACAGCCACAGTGAAGCCACAGGACCAGGTGCTTATCTGTCCCAGGGCACATGCGCCTTTACAACAATGGGCGCCTGTAAAATAATAACAAAACATTTTAAAAAGCCATTATTTTGACACATTAGAAAGTGATTAGTGGTAGGTTTTAAGAATTAAAAAAAAAAAAAAAAAAAAGGTTATACATTTGGAAGTGGTAAAATGAGTATTACCCACTAATGAGAAGGTTGTGTTTTTAGCTGTTGATTTATGTAAATGTTATTTTATTATTCAAATGTATATTCTTTATTAAATTTATTTAAATTTATTAAATTTATTAAATTTATTAAATTTATTTATTTAATTTATTTAATTTATTTAATTTATTTAATTAATTAATTTATTTAATTTATTTAATTTATTTAATTTCCGTAATTCGTTTTTTTTTTTTTTTAAGGATGAAAGTTGATCGTTATTTGTCTAATTGTAATAAAATGCTTGTTTTATAACTATAGATTTTTTTTGTCCCCTTTAATGTGTTTATGACTCATTTTGACTTTATTTGGTGTATTTGTACCGGTTGTACGTACACATTATAGTTTTACACCAATCGAGCAGGTATTTGTGGAGAAAACCTTGAAAAATCTGTAGAAAATGACAGGAAGTGACATCACACCAGGGACACTCATTGGTGTGAAAAAGAAACAACTTTTTTGACTCTCTAAACATGAATTCAACAAAATAAAGTCGCTCTCATTTATTCTTATTTGTCAAAAAAATATATAAAATAATTTCCTAGTGTGATGTCATCAATTACAAACAGGAAGTGACATTATAAACCTAAAAAATGTGCTATTCTGTGATACATTTAAAAAAGTTTTTAGCAAAATTCCAAATATATTTATCTTAACTGCATTTCAGTTCTATGAGTCGTCCGACCTGTAGGGGGCACTTTAAGTCTAAACTAAGGACTATAGGATTTCTTGGCTGAATTTGAACCCTGATTTGTCTCTCCACGCGTTCGGGAAGGTTAAAGTGCACTTTGACGTCCTCGTTGTTAAAACGTGCCCTCTGCATTTGACCCGTCCTTCAACGCCACTGGGGCAGATCTTGCGCTTGGGCTGGAGGGCTTTTACCTACAGTATAATGCATGTTTTGAAGCAAGGCGTGGCCCGAGTGGCGAGTATTTGTCGCGGCGCTGCTCATTCCGGAAGGTCGGTGCCAATCAGAGCAGCCAGAAGCGCCAGTCTCCACACCAACACGGAGTTAAAGCAAACTTTTGTAACAGTTGAGTGAAAAAACAAAGTACTTTGAGTGGTATTTTTCATGCATACTTTACACATTTACTTAAGTAGACGTTTGGCAGCAGCTCTTGGACTTCCAGTACTGTTCGCACCACTGAAATTGGATTAGACAAGCCTAGGACGTGCGCACAGATCTACAGAACGTTTTTAAAGTTAAAGTCTCTTCTGGTTCTGATCCGCGGCAGTCGTAATTCCTCCGCACCGGTCGCATTTGTCATGATTTGTCTGGCGTAAACATTATCTCGCCCCGGCCTCCATGTGTCTTCATTATCCCCGCACTCGTCCTCAGGTATCTCTCCATCCTCCATGACGACGGATACCATCGCTATGGCAACAGGGAGCCCACGAAACCCGAGGAGAGGTAGAGATGGAGGGAAGGAGGAGAGGAAGTTGGGCCGTGGTTTTCGTTTCGTGGTTTTTTGCATTTTATATTGGTTTAAAAACAGAACAAGAAGAGTTCAAGTTGGGACGAATTAAACCCCTTAAAATGTATCTGTTTGGCCCGTTTTGTAAAACATAAAGAGAACGCTATAATCCACTCTTTTTCAGATCAAATCAACCATTCTGCGATTAATCCTTTTGTTCGCCAAAGCAACAAAAAGTAATAAAAAGAAAGAAATAAAAAAAAAAGCTAATACTAGATAATTTTACTGAAATAAAAGTATCTAGTATTACATTTTTTTTTGCCTTTTTTAAACTTTATTAGAAGTCCCTAAATCTATGTATTTATTATTGATCTATATTTGATTTCAGTGACATTGACTTCAGCTTTGAAATTGAATGATCAAAACCCCAACAGCAGCTTTACTTGTTTTAGCAGATCGTTTTCCCTCTGCGCCGAGTTTATTTGAACTTATAATTGGAGTAAATCAGACATCAGCGGCCCAAAGTACAGGAAGAGCCCAGACATTTGTTTCTGCTCCAAAGGGTTCAGAAACAGCTTCAGTTTTTAATTGGGGGTCATTTTAGCCCCCGACTGCACGGTTATAGCTGCTGATATTGTAGACATGTTGGACCTTTGTGTGCTACAGATATGGTTTCAAAGTGTGCCCGGCTCTATTCGTTTTAAATTGGGTTTATAAAGGTGACATTTAACTGTTATTCTGCCTCTTAATAGTGATGCCTAAAGACTGAAAATATGTTTGCGCGCCACAGTAATTAATACGAGTAAATGGCAACCGTGAACGCCTCTTTTCACGACTCATTTACATGTCATTGTGGTCCAGTAAACACAAATACAGCCATTATCACTTTACAGGAGGCAATGAGAGAACAGTGTGTGTACAAATGTGTACAGTGTTGTTGTAGCACTTCACGAGCTAAACGCTAAAACGAAAGAAACAAAGCACCAAAACGGACACATTTAAACACTCTCAGAGCACAACTCTTCACAAATAAGATTTATTTTAATCCTGACTCAAACTTTTGTCTGTACTTAGATTATTATGATCATTATTATTATGATAATTATTATTTCTATTATTATTATTATTATTATTATTTTCATAATTATTATTATTACTCTTGTTATTATTATTACTCTTTTTATTATTATTACTCTTTTTATTATTATCATATTATTTTTATTATTATTATTTTATATTATTATTACTATTATTACTCTTTTTATTATTAATATTATTATTTTATATTATTATTATTGCTATTATTACTATTATCACTCTTTTTATTATTATTATTATTATTATTATCATTATTATTATCATTATTATTATTATTATTGTTGTTATTATTATTACTCTTGTTATTATTATTACTCTTTATTATTATTACTCTTTTTTATTATTATCATATTATAATTATTATTATTATTATTTGATATTATTATTACTAGTATTGCTCTTTTTATTATAATTGTATTATTTATATTATTATTTTATATTATTATTGCTATTATTACTATTATTACTCTTATTATTATTATTATTATTATTATTATTATTATTATTATTATCATTATAATTATAATTTATTTTCATTATTTGATATGTTGATAAATACTAAAATATGATCAGAAAGGTGGGCAACTTACATCACGAGGGGAGAAGAGTTCTTAAGGCAGTTGTTGGAAATGTGTAAGCAGGAAATTCATGCACGCAATGTTAGTGCGATAAACAGTCATATATTACACAAGGTGAGCAGGTTTATGATTGGAACAGTCACAAATTAAATATTTCAGAGCCTATTCATAACAGAGCATTAAAAAGTGATGGCGCCGGCGTTAATCTGACTGTGTCCTGTCATTGGGGGGACTGGGTGGAAAGGTGGGCCCGAGCCGTGTTATTTCCCGCTCTCAAACTGAAATAATGAAATGTTTATGGAGGCTGTGGCAGTGCAGTAATCTCATTCATATATTCATCAGCAGCAGAGAAGTGCTGACGCAAGTGTGAGCTACAGAGACCTCCATTTCAAACATACAGCCCGCTGCAGGTGCAGGCACTCACAGGCGCCATGTTGCTCTGGTATACTTCTGCTCGTTTATACTTTTAGTCAGAGAAAGTATATTTGTGCGATTTGAAACTTTTATTTTGGTTCAGCTTGTATTTTTGGATTCATACATTTGCACTGTAATTAAGGCGTGTTGTCTTATGTGAACAGATCTACCTGTGGGTACCCCTAAAGTCACGTGACCCTGATTTAGAGGCCGTAAGTGCGTTCTAGGAAGATGCTGTGACGTGCGGAGATCGCCATTCGATTTGGAATATGTCTTAATGATACAATTTGAAACATCGAGTGAACACCGAAATAGGAACTGTTAAACCAGTGTCTAGTGCAGTGCTATTCAACATAAGGTCTGCGGGCCAAATCAGGCCCTCCAAGCAATTTAATCTGGCCCATGACCAGTCCAAATATGAAAGCTTATTTAGCTTATTTACTGGTTTGATTCTGGGTTAGCGCTAGTTTAGATCTGGTTTGTTCTTAGTCCCTGTTTAATTCTGCTTTAGTCCGGTTTTGATTCAGGGTCAGTCCTAGTTCAGACCTGGTTGGTACCAGTCTAGTCCTACACTAATTCTGGTTCTGGATGGGCAATTTTGCAAAGCAGTATTGATAAATATTGTTATTTTTCACAAAGGTCTCATCCATCAGTAGTTATTTTATTGTATTAACAGTGTTGGGGGTATTGTGCGTGACCCAAAATGTTGTTACAGATGTTGTGCACCTCTGGCCCAGAGGCTTTGGCCCGCCGAAAAATCTGGTCCTCAGGAAAATGATGTTGAACGGCCCTGGTCTAGTGTCATGATACAGACTTTTATAAACGTCTCTGACCTTTACGACTGCATTTTTGCTCTAATGCACAGGTTTTTCTCTCAATGTTTCGTGGCTCTGTTTCCCGAAGAGCAGCTGTGCTTTTTTTAACCATTATTTTGGAAGATTTTTTACACCCGGACCCTCTGATACACTCTTTTAGTGAATGACTTAAACAGGCTTGATCCACTTGACATCACATGCACGTTTGACTTTGTGCAGTGTCGATGAGTCCAAGACAGATTCAACTTTATTCTCATCTTTTACCTGTCAACAGAAGAAATGTCTTTATTTTTTTCACTTTCAACGTGCTCCTCGTGTGCAGAGAAAAGTGGCGCTCTCTCCACATCAAACTGTGGTTTCCATTTGATTGGGATTCATCTTGTGCAACAGCACTTCATTTTACTCACAATAATCAATAATATGCTGGCTTCCTTCAGTAATTAAGAGATATTATTGAATTTTTGGCTTTGTCACGGGACTAAATGTATCCGTCTGGCGTTTATAGTTGGCTCAAAAAGCAGCCCCCTCTCCACAGATCTGACCTGTAACTGGGGATGTCAAGATGATTAGAACAAAAAAATAATAATCATAACAATTTTAGAGGCAAAATTAAATCTTTTTAGCTCAATAGACTTGTATTTATTATAATTGAATTGTAGAATAATTATTATTATTATTATTATTATTATTATTATTATTATTATTGCTATATTATTATTATTATTATTATTATTATTATTATTATTATTATTATTATTATTATTATTATTATTATTATTATTAGTGATATTATTATTATTATTATTATTATTGTTATATTATTATTATTATTATTATTATTATTATTATTATTATTATTATTTATATTATTATTATTATTATTAGTTTTGTTTTGTTTTTGTTTAATAAAAATATTCTGCTTAGGGGGGTCCCAGCCTCTGCTCTGCTTTGATGCTGGGTAAGAGTTTTGATGCCAACCTCTGTACTTTTTTTTTTTGTACGATCGGGTGGAATGCTTGACGCAGAACGAAGGTGGTCTCCCGAGTATTGCGGCGTGGTCATGCACTGGCTCCGGCAGGGATTGGGGGCCGTCCTGTAGTTATTCAGGAGGGTCTGTTGTAGGCTTCTGGTGTGCGTTTGTCCTCGGCACGGGTTCTCATTGGGGTGGGCATCGGTCTCGGACGCTGGTTTCCGGTATTGAGTGGTGGGTAGCAATGTTACAGTAACCTGATGTGTACCTGTATATAAATATATGAATGTGCATGTGTGTACAAGTGTATATGTGTATGTAATATTCGATCATATTGTTTTGATGTTCTGTGGTGTCTTTAAAGGCAAAATTAATTAAAAAAACAAAATGTAAATATTATTTTCTTATCTGGCCGTTTTTTGTCACATTTAACTTTATTTTGTCTGTCAGAAAGTCCAATGATATAAAGTTGGTCACAAACTTGAGGAACATTAACACGTCAGACCACGAGAATGAAAGAAAATGAAAGATTTCACAGTCTCGATAATCGTGAACAATCGTTAAATCGTGAACGTTTTTTTCCTCACAATAATCGCAACACTAACGCTTGATATCGTGGACAATAAAAGTACGTCATTTTAGGTGAAAACGGCTTCATCTCTGAGTCCCGTGCAACACCAGGACAACGCCATTACCGCCTCAGAGCAACGCATTCGAACAGCTGCTTCCTCGCGTTTGACAGCGGTTTGGATTCGTGTTTGCCGTTTTTTGCCCGGCCTCGTCTAATTTCCCCTCTTTTCAATCGCGCATGAAGCTTGTGAAAGAGAGACGGCGTTTGAGCTGTTTGTGTCTGTAATCTTATTTAATGGGCCGGTGAAGCTAACGCACAAATGTAGATCTTTTCTACACTCAATGGTTTAACGTTTGTATTTATTTGACCCTTATTAGAAAGAAAAAAGCATGTTTACACACTATAGTATTTAGTCATATGAGCACTTTTTAGATTAAATGCTTCCATTGCCGTACTTTTTCCTTACGAACATCTTCTTATCAAAGCAGAACAAAATATAGAACTACCCTTCCTCCAGATGTAAAGCCTCACTGTGCAACCTTTCACAAGTCGACTGCTAAAATAAAGGTGAAAAGTGAAATGGGTTGAAATGACACCGCGTTAAAGACAAAAGCCGGGGGTTTGGTTGATGTTCGGGGGCCTAAAATACGCGTCGAATTGAAACATGTCACTTGTTTAGCTTCACTTTTCAAACAATAGCCTACAGACCTATGATTTGATGAGAATTACAAGCCGCCCCTGCACGCTCGGTTTAAAACACGCTGACAGAAGGGGCCGCCACGGTGGTCCTGACTTCGCCGCATCGCAAACGCCCCTGGAAGATGTCCGAGTTCACTTTCGGCTGATGGTTTGGCGCGCTCGTTCTTTTGCTCGTGCTCCCGAGGCTTCTTCTCCGCGGCGTCACCCCCACACACACACACACACACGCGGCATGTTTTAATGAACTCTGGGGTCTCTCGCTGGTCCACACAGAGCTCATGTTGTGGTCTCATTAACGTGAAGCTGTTGTACACGTCCGGGGCTAATTCGCTCATATCAATGTAGTGAACACACAGAAATTGTCGGTTTAACGTTGGTTTGGGGGTTTTATTGTTCTGCGGTCAACATTTACGAGCTGCATCAATAACACTTTGTTCAGTCAAAGTCTATTTTTTTAAATTTATTTTAGTAGTAACGCTTTTTTTTGGGGTCATTGTTAATATTTTACTAATATTAATAATTGTTTTATTTTGCACGATTTTAACCATCGCCGAAGCAATTTTTGTGCCTGATTTAGAAAGATTTTGAATTGTTACGAGACGACGGTTAAATCAATAAATAAAATCGATGCAGAAACACACATTCAACAGCAGCTTAACTAGAGTGAAGTTTGTCTCAGTATTATAGTCCGTTTAGTTGCAGATTCTCTTGTCAATCTGGAGCTTTGTAAATCTGGCAAAAGGTTCTGACTTTCCCCTGCCCTCGATCATTTGAGCAAAAAATAACACACGATCTCACAAAGTTTGTCAATGGCGGTTAGTTTCTCCTGCGACAGCCCCCCGGGCGCTCTGTGCAAGCAGCTCGGACGCGTCTTCGGCGCTGCACATTTCGCGTTTTCGTGCGGTAACAAAGCCGCAGTTTTGTTGTTGTTGTTGTTGTTGTTGTTTTTTCTGTGCCTCCCGTCGTCCTTGGGAATATCTGCGTTGCCGTTTTAAATGCTCGTCTTAATCCTTGATCATGCTAAACAAAAAAAGCCCTGCCGCTACGCTTTACTGCACCCCAGTTACCTAGCAACGCCCATTCATAAAGTGCCATACAGGATAATGCAGTGCACAGAGAGGACTGAGGAAGGACTATGCTGTGTGTGTACTGTATGTGCTACTCAATAAAACATAACCACAACACAATAATACTGTGATATAAGAGGCTGCAATACACAAGTACAGTAGCTTATATATAACTATGGGAAATGTACAGAAATAATTATCGTTATTATTTGGGATTGGAGTCGTGTCTTTGGAGTTGAATAATGACACCACTTTCTGACGCTGTATTGAGATCGCCGTTTCACTTTTGTTCGATTGTGCGGGCAGAGAAGACGTGGAACTCGGTGTGCGGTGTGGATCGGCCCGGTAACGACAGAGATACGCACCACGACGCGGGTCAACAAATGAGCATTAACCCTAACCCTAAGTGAAAGTGAAACGAGTGAGTTCTACCATGGAAAACGGATCTGTTCCAGCTCCGTTTTAGACTGCAGATATTCGAATATGTTGTGATGTCACCTGAAAGGCAACCGACGTAAGCTGACAGTTTTCGTTTGATCGTTTGTAAGTGTAGGTTCTCTCTCAGCGAAAACAGAAATATGTGAGAAGCAGGAGGAACTCTTGGCGGTAACAATTAAAAAGTCAGTATACGTTGCTTTAGAGGGAGTTCTGTTGGAAAAAAATAGTTTTTTCATTAGGTCAAAGTGCACATTATTCACAGGGAGGGGCTGGATGTTGGAGAGGCTGTGGTTGCCAGGAGACATATCATTGTCATGTGTTCTGGGACTGTCCTGTTGCACGAAGATGTTGGACAGAAATGAACGTTGCAATGCAGACTGTGTTTGACGTCCCACTCAGTTTCAGAACTATGCATTTGGGCCTCAAAACCCCCGCCATGGACACAATAGATGGATACATTTGGAACATACCGTTGGCCGTGATGGAAAAAGTCCATCACAAAAGAATTCATGACACAAACTGCACCAACAATAAAAGGACTTGACCGACATTATAACTGACATGCGAACAATAGGGAAAAAAACACAAAAATGAACTTGGAAATGGACAAATTTTACATAAATTGGACAAAATGTCACAAAAAACCTGGTTGGACTGAAGAACGTCGCCCTGGTTACCAAGTCCTTCATTGAAACCTTTCCCTTCACTAAGATATCATTTAACTGCTCATCAATGAATAGATTTGACTCCATGTTTTATCAAGGTCATTGTGATTATACCTGGAGAACACTGGCTCCTGGAGAACACTGGCTTTTAAAGCTTCACTGTGCCACTTTTCCGGTGGTGATGATGTTCCTCTTTTACTCCCCAATCAGTGTTGGAAAGTAACTGAATACATGCACCGAAAATACATATTCTGAACACACATTTTGAGTAACTCTTTCATTTGGCGGTGTTGCAGTTTCACTTTCCTGAAAAGCAAAAGGGGGGATTACGTCACGGCGTTCGAGCGCACGCTTTTAGCCTTCAAACTTCACACAGAATTAGCGAGGAAGAAGAGAGAAAGCGAGCGCATGTGCGATTTGTCCTCGTCTAATTTGTGATAGAGGTTCTTATAAATAAACGCACGCCTCCGGGTCCGACCCGGGCGGAGTCGGATGCTTCACCAAGGTGTTTCTCTGCAACACAAACACGTGCAATTGAATACGTCGAATATGTTTATTGCCATATTGTGTGGTTGTTTTGTTTTTTTTAACGTTAATTCAATATTTACCGGTTGATCTGAAGCGAGTCCCCAAAGAGCGCCCCGGTGAAGCCAATCAATGAGCCGGGAGTGAATGACATCGCCGCCGCTTTGATATTCAGCACGAGCGCTCTGGTTCTTCCTCGACTCATCGGACGTGACATTTCCACACGGGTCCCGCGTCACTCCTCCACACGATTTGTGAAATTAGCGGACGGCCTCATTGATTACCGTTCACGTAATTAGATGCTTAATGATCCGGCGCTAATATGACGCGTGGAGATGACGTGGAGTGAGGAGCGAAGTGGAGACGCGAGTATAAGGTCAGGACTTGAAGTAATGAACAAAGCGAATGGACCACCAGAACGAGGAAGAACATGTGGATGTCTGAAGGAATACAGATGTGCTAATCACTTCATGCTGTCGTGGCAACATAACGCTTTTGTCACGTAAAAAGGACACGTTTATTAGGCCGCAGAAGGACGAGCGGAGAGACATTTGGCATTTGAGATCCGATGACACGTTCCACACAAACATAATGTGAGCAGAAGACCTCCGAGCGGTGTTGTGACTTTTTCATGGATCTGCTTTTCATAATGAAGCGTCTGCCTTTACTTCTGGATTGGTCACATTCTTTTCATCTTCTATTCGTTTCGAATGTTGACGAACAAAACATTTTTAACACGAGCTTTTATGTGGAACCACGATGTCACAAATGTGCCACACAAAAGTGGTACTGCGCCCGGGGGCGTGTCCAGGTGGCATCAGGTCTGGCCCAAGTCTTCAAGGCCATCATCCTGAGGATCATTTAAATAAAATGAAATCATAATTATATAAGTCAGTTTGTCTTCATTTTTATATCCTTTAGATCACAATCTAAAATGTGTTACAATTAAACATTATGTGTTTATAATAATTCACGATTATTGACACAATGAAGTCAAACTTTCTGATGGATAAAGTCATGTTCTTGCCCTTGTACGAATGCTGTCGTGTGTGTGGCTGGTGTTGGTGGGAGGGGGGGAAGGTGCAGATTGACAGCCTCACTTCTGTCTGCCCCAGGGCAGCTGTGGCTACAGAAGTGACTCACTATTGTGGAGTGATTAAATAAAGACAATGTGTCACGGCCATTCAAAGTGCAAGGCATTGTTATTGTTATTAACCAGAGTTCTATTCTGATATTGTGACCGGACATCACAAATATCCATTGACCACATCATAGTTCACATGTACACGCACTGGGGCTCGACTGGGGGTCTAATGTGGCTCGACTCCGGCTCGATTCTGGCTCGACTGTGCATACAAATATTCATTCTGACTCGTCACTCACAGAGAAGCCTGTCAGTGCTCGACTGTGGCTCGACTGTGGCTCGACTGTGACTCCGACCGGTAGCGCTAATATGGCTCGGACTGTGGCTCGACTGTGGCGCGACTGTGGGCTACGACCGGACTCGACCGGGACTCGACCGTAGCTCTAATATGGCTCGACCGTGGCTTGACTGTGGCTCAAGCGGGGCTCAACTGGGGGTCTAATGTGGCTCGACTCCGACTCGACTCCGGCTCGACTCCGGCTCGACTCCGGCTCGACTCCGGCTCGACTCTGGCTCTCAGAATGACATTATGAGCGGCTCTCATTTATTCATGCTCATATGAATTATGGAGCCTGGACCAAGCGCTCACTTACAGCCCAAAGTACTGGGTCCAGGACTTTCTAAAACCACACACGTGACGACAGCGTTTGGAGGAGCAGATGTGGGCCACGCTGACCTGCTTTAGTCTGCACACAGACAATAAAAGAGAAACTTAGTCACTTGAATCGTTGGTAAACTACTGTGCATGTCTTATTGCTCAAGACCACTGTCCACGATTTGGACGTGATCGACAGGCAGCTTAACCAATCACAGAGGGGTAGGTGGCCACAAACACAGGTCTGGGAATTGAACCTGAGACCTTAATGCGGCGGAGCAAGCGTTCTAACAACTATCCACCTGAGCAAATCATTTATCGCTTGAACAAATCTCTTTTTTTGCTTGATGCTTCTGCACGGAGCGACAATGACTCAAGGTGTCAGATCGCTCCGCCACTAACTCAAAGGTGGGCGGTTTGAATCCCACACGAATCGGTGCTTTATGTTGTGTCTGTGGGCAAGACGCTTCCACACTGCTGTTTGAACGTGGCGCGCGAGTGAGTAAGTGGTGTTGGTCGGGGGGGTCGATGACGCAGATCTGACTGGGATTATAAAGATATACGGACCACAGCAGGATGAGTTAGTGAGATGTTGGAGTGGAGTGAGTTTAAGATACCGTTTGACAGTTTTCTCTGAACTCCTGTGATCTTTTGGTGTTCTCAGTGCACTTTGGGTCTGAATGTTGAGACACTTAATCATTTTGAGCTCTTTAGTCCACCAACTTTTTCCTCCTTTTAAGTTCCTTCTGTGTTTGACAAAACTGGATTTTTGGAGCTTTTAATCATGTTCGTCAAACCTAAATCAAGCCTGAGCTAGTGCTGCAAAACTAAAATGACAAACTCGATGCTGATACTAAGGAAAGGTTCAAATTGTAACGCAAAATTATAATATTAGAGTTATTACAATGAGTTGCTTAAGACCAAGACAGAAAACCAGGTTCTTTAAAGGCGTTTGCGGTGAATGAAAGGCTTCAGCCAAAGATCCAGCTCATGCTTTAACAACTCCAGATGAAAAGGTCTAATTCTGTCCTGTTATTTTACGTTGGTGCTCTCACCCGCCCACATTGTCACCGCGTCCTTGGGCAAGACACTCCACCATGCTCCAGCGAGGGCTCCATGAACGCGGAAAAAGAGCTCGTGTGAGTTTGCCGAGTTGTTTCGGCGGCGTTTTGTGCTACATCGCTCTCAGAATAGTGCTCTGCCGCCCGATTGGCCGAGAGTGCATCTGTTGCCTGGTAACACAAACTCCGACAGGAAGCGGCTCTCCACCACGGCGCTGCGATGACATAATTGTGAGAGGCTTTCGCTGCGTGAGGCCTGAGCAGAGTGGAGCGGAATCAAGAGCCTCGACGAGCACCGGCAAATAAACTCCGAGGAAAACTCCACGAGGAGAGGCCCTGACATGTGGGTTTGGGACAACATGGACCGAACGTTTACGAGTGGATTTGTGGTCTGAACGAAGGCCCCGTCCACACGAAGCTAGACTCAGGCCATCCGCAAAGATATTTAGTCTAAAACAGGCATCATCCTCACGGAGCCGGCGTTTCAGGAGTCTGAAAACTGAACTTTCTGAAACCAGGTCCCACAGTGCAAAGGTCTCTGCTGTCATGCCGAGTTTTTGTGACTGTTGCGCCATTGCCCCGCCTCTACTTAGCAACACACGCGTAGGGTGACAAGATGTCCCCATTTACCCCCGGGACAGTCCCAGTTTCGAGCCCTGTGTCCCATGTCCCGGCAGATGTGTCCAAAACCATTGATTCGTCCCAGTTTTATCCAAGACATGTCCCAGTGGTCCCAGTTTTGACCCCTTTGAGACCCACCAATAGTAAAGAAGGGAATATAATGTTGTTTCTTTAGCAAAACTAGAGAAAATCTGTCTTTAAAATAACCAAAACACAAAAGATGCACTCATTTCCACTGACAAAAGTCTCTCATATTATATACTGACTCACACGTGAGCCGGGAAAGAGGTATGAAATGTACTTAATTAACTGCGGTTCTTTACACTTTTTTTTTTTTTAAACTTCCCATCCCGTGTGTGTCCCAGTTTTTAAATGTGAAAATCTGGTCCCCCTACACATGCGCCAAACTCCCGACAGCAACAACAACAACGACGACGACGACGACGACGACGACGGCAGCGTTTCGTACGTCCTCAGCGTTTCGTACGTCCTGATCACTTTACCTCGTTATGGCTTTTGCGGCTAAAATCTGGAAAGTGTGTTTTGTTTTTGCGCACAACCCGCGTGCGCGTTGTCTTTGTGTTACTTTTCAACAGCGCCACCAAGGAACCTGGCATATGTATTGCAGGCGTTCCATGTTTAGAGGAAACGCTTTAGAAACTATCGCCAGAGACCAGAGGTGGGTTGAGTGGTCAAAACAGCTCTCAGGTAAGAGTATAGTTACTTGAAAATGAGATTAGTCAAGTTGAAGTACAAAAAAGTAGTCTAAAGTACTAACGCTCTGGACGTTTATAGTTTTTAGTTAGTGTAATTGGAGCAAAACGTTAAATAATACACATAATCTGGTGTTTTTAAAGGATGGAACTGCACATTATTATTGTTGGGGAAGTCGAGTAGAAAAAGGAATGACATCACAGTTACTACGTCAGGAAAGTAGCTGAAATACATCATTTGATATTGCATAAATGAATCAAATACTGTATGTGCTTTTGCGATTTATCCACGACATTTAAACAAAGGCAAACAACGAATGAGTGGTTTGAACTGGCTCCGATGACACGACGCCAACAAAGGAAGTGTGAAGCTGCTAAAGCTGCTGATCTCTGCCTTCGAGATCAGGAAATGGCTGAGTTTTTCACTTTTAGAACATCCAACGTGCGCCTGGTTTAAGCTCTACCCTTTCAGATGAAGCCTCTCTCTTCCAAAACGTATTTCATTAAGTATTTTCGCAGTAATAGTTACACCCAACACTGATTTGGATATGGTCTTATTCCACACGAGCTTGTGGCCAACTAGATATATTTGTATAGACATGTTTAATGCCGTGCTGTGGAACATTCCAGCCAAAACGGTGACATATTCACGGCAAACAAGCAGGCGAGCTCTTCCAACAGAAACGCCGCATACGTTTGACTTCCACGTGCACATATTTACACGCGTTCTGCTCTGATCTGGGGCCGAAGATAAAATAACGCGCGCGTAATGAGTCCGGCGGGAGTCGATGCCGCGCCGCGTGTTTAGCCGTAGCGTAGCGGGTTTGGCGGCAGAGCGGAGGGGTTATTGATTGTAAATGCGTGTGTGAGGCGCGTCCTCTCGGTGCTCATTGCTTCTATGAACGTGAAACATAATCCACTGATGTGCTCTTTTACTCCAACCGGCTCGGCGGAAGTGTCAGGGAATACAAAGCCCCCCCAAAAAAACGATGGATTATCTGGTATGGACGGAATATTCATCCACGAAGCAATCGGCGATTTAAAGAAAGCAGTTATCGCAGAGTGAGTTCATCTTTGATTTTTCGATGTGATGAAATAGTGGTTATTGATTCCATTTTGGCGAAAGCGTGACAAGTGCGCAGAAGCTAAACGGTGCATTATGAGTCCAAATGGAGAGAGCGTAATTATTGTCGCATTTCATGATAATTAGTGCAATTCTTTTATTATTTCAAAGCTGTTAGCACTTTTTTTTTTTTAACTGTCAATGAATTAATGAATGAATGTGGTCACCAAAAACGATTAAAGCTTGTTAAACACTTTGATATGATTTACACTATTTAGCACCAGACAAAGCTCGTGTCTTGGAATCCACAATAAGACAGTTTTAATGTTGTTGATATTGTCGCTCTTAAAAGCGTTCTGAAAAGTCCGTTTTGCACACAGTTTGTTCATGATTTTCATTTTCCATACGCTCGTTTCGCAGCCATTTAACGAGATGACACGATGAAAATATGCACTCGACGTCGTCATTTTGCATTTTACATCTCCGAAACAACAATTGCTCCCAGTCTCCCGCCTCTAATGGGCAGCACTAAACCGCAAAGGATCATGGTTCTTACAGTTCACAGTGTGTTTTTTTCACCATTAAGCTACATAAAACAGTGCATTTAGTCCCTGTTTTTTTTACGATTTGATATATTATTAACTATTATACAACAATAATGAGTATTTTAATGTGTGAAATTGAATGTGAAATGGTGTTTAAAAATGGTCACATCCCTGGTTCACCTTGGACAGGCTCAGTATTCGGCCTTGTAGAAGCCGCGGGCGCTGAATTTGGCGCTTTTCGCTGAGACGAGGCCAAACGCCGGTGAGCGCTCGACTTTTCCCCCTGGCTGTCCCCCATCTTCACATCAAAATCTGACTGGAACGAAACAAGAACTTTATCAGTGACTTTTGGTACTCCTTGGCTGGGGTGACCCTTACCTCTGACCACTTATGTAATGATTGGCGAGTTTAACGTGCATGTTTTAGACTCATTCAGTCTTATCTAGTCGGTGAGTGGCCAGAAGCACGAGAAGGTTCACACTTTACACTTGGCCTTAGCACATGAACTGAACGTTTCCATCAAAGAAATCTGTGATATTTCTATTTCTGATCACTTGCCTATTTTGGTCTCTGTAGCGCTACCGTGCCCTCGACATAAACGGAACATTCCTGCACACAAAAGGCGCATAATGGCTACTCTCTGTTTCTACTGCCTCTGAACCCTCAAACGTGGACGACTCGGTGCCTGTTGATGAATCGGCCACTTGATATCACTCGTACAGAGATTCCTCACACTGTTGCCCCCCCTCGAAGCCAGATGATCTCAGCCCGCTGCGGAGCCGTGGCTGAATGACGAAACTCGTGCGCTAAGGCGTAATTGCCGTCAAATTGAGTGAAAGAGGAAAAAAGATAAGCTACAAGTCTCCTTGGAGATGTTAAGGGAATCCCTATCAGAGTTTCAGAGAGCTGTGAAAAGTGCTAAATCTGAATGTGTAATCTGGGGTCTGGTAATAGTCCAGACCCAATGTATTGTTGAATGTCCTAAATAGGCTGGTCAAGTGTTATACTCTTTGTTCATTTTTTATTGACAAAAGTAATACTATTAGGTCTTTAAATGGTGGCAGCGCTCCCATTAATCATGGCAAGTCGACCCCCCCTTCTCAACAGACTTGAACTATTTGAGCAGATCCCTTTCAGAATTGTCCAAACTTGTCCAAAGCTTGAGATCATCCGACAGTCCTCTAGATCGTGCCTTCTGTCTTCTAAACTCTAGAAAAATGTCTTTGATTCTGTTGATTTTAAAGTTGATTAATAGGCTGTGTTCCCTTCTTGTCCAAGGTATTTTCTCAATTGGAGTCTTATCTGATGTTTAATGGCGTCAGATGGCAGCTGAAAATGTTCCGTCTGGTTTTAAATCGTGCCATAGCACAGAGACAGCACTAGAGCTGCAACGATTACTCGAATAAATCGAATAATTCGATTACAAAAAAGCTTCGATTATTATTATATTGCTTCGATGATTCGTTTAATTTACACATTTGATCAAAAACAGGTGAATCTGTGGCGGGGCACGGAACGATTTGTGGCGCTTTTGTTTCACACGGCGCTTGTTCCGCTCTGACGAAGGTGCAACAGGAAGAGAGCGGCGCGTTTTAAACTCACGAGTGCGACTGGGAAGAGTTTTGATGAGTGAAAGAGCCGTGGATCTATTATAATAATCCCGAGCTGCAACTCTAAACACCGCATCTAGCTCCGCCCCACCAGCCCCGACACGCCACGGACCGCCCGCGCTCCCACACTCAACAACTCTGCTTTCCAGTCACAGTCGTACTTTTAAACAGCCAATGGCACATGGAAACAGCACGGAGGACGGTTATGTTAGAATAATCTGTTGTGATCAGAAAGTCCGAGACGCGGAGGCCAAAGTGACTGGCACACGAGCCAAAACGGCCAAAATGCGGAAAATGCTCAAAACGCCAGGACCACTGGTCCCACCCAACATAACGTTTAACAAATGTCTTATTTTACGTGATGTGACAGAGCTACAGTAACTGTTTACAATCTATGACAAGTTAATGAAGTCCTTATATATATTCTTTCTATACAAACAGAACAGTTTGGACTGAAGTGAAATGTTGCTGTTTTTGGGACAAATTCATGTGAAATTAAGAATAAAATGTGTTATTTTAAGCAGAAATTCTTATTTTGTATTTGTTTATTACTATGAGCTATAATGTTTATATCTAAAAATTGATTTAATATGTGTTTAAATGGTTTACTGAATGTACCAAAGAATTAACCGATTACTCGATTAATCGAAGAAAAGAATCGATAGATTACTCGATTACTAAAATAATCGATAGCTGCAGCCCTAGACAGCACTTTTAAAAGTCTTATGACTTATTTTTATCTATGGATTCTGGTCATTCAGATATTCTAGTACTTTTGCATCTCGCTGCAGCCTTTGATACGGTCGTCCACAACATTGTATTAGCCCAGCTGGAGTCATGTGTTGGGGTTAAAGGCGCGGCCCTACAACGGGTTTGGTCTTATCTTTTCTGTGAATCTTGGCCTCTTCATGTTTGACAAAGCTCTTTTAACTTGTGGAGTTCCGCAGGGCTCAATTTTAGGACCAGCATTGTTTTTCCTGTATATGCTTCCAATTGTGACATATTGTGTTCCTTTCCATTGCTTTGCTGATGATGTTCATTTGTATATGCCCCTGAAATCACAAAGGGAGTCTTATAATGCCTTGGGAAAATTGGATTAGAGAGGTGGATGACACTGAACTTTTAAACTTAAATTAAAACAAAACTCTTGGTGAGTCTGGAAAGTCTATTGCAGAAAATAGTCTTCATGGTCAATCTTTTGTAAGGAGCCTTGTAACGTAACCAGTTTGACAAAAGTAGGACTATTTTACCTCCCTGTACTATGGTCTTGATTCCTCTTCAATAAATAAACTGCAACGAGTCCAAAATGCTGTGGCACGGTTGTGCTCCTAACAGTGCATTGGCTCCCTGTCTCGTTCGGAATTCAATTTAAATTTGTATTTCTTGTAATCTGTAAGCCACGCCATGCCTTTTATACTCCTATAAGAACCTTGAGGTTGTGTGACCAGTTGCTATGATCCCAGATCAAGGCTGAAGACCAGAGGCGACAGGGCCAAAGCTCTGGAATAGCCTTCCTCTGAAAATGACATCTACCCCCCCTATTCAGAGCTTTAAATCACAGCTAAAAATATACATCTCTTCAGGCATGTTTTTAACACGTTGAGTTGGCGTTTACGTATATTTATCATGTTATTGTTGTTTTATTTGTATCATGTCAATGCACCACTGAATATGTCCAGCACTTTGGACAGTGGAATCTGTGTTTTGAATGTGCGATATAAATACAGCTTGACCTTACGAGTGACAAAGGACAGCCCTGGACTACAATCATGGCTGACCTGTTGACACGACTTACTGTCTGTGTATATGACTTCCTGTCTGCCCAGCTCTCTGTGGTTGGCCGTCTCTTTCACAGACAGTTGTCAAACCCAGCGAGAGTGTGCCATCTGCGCCCAGAGTTTTGTGTGAAGGAGGAGCAGCAGGATTAGCAGGGGCAGCAGGAGCAGCAGGAGCAGCAGCAGGAGCAGCAGGAGCAGCAGGAGCAGCAGGAGCAGCAGGAGCAGCAGGAGGGACAGGAGCAGCAGCAGCAGGAGTAGCAGGAGCAGCAGGTGCAGGAGCTGCAGGCCCAGATGGCAGCACCCGCTCTGTCATTATTACAGCAGAGAGAGGGACGGAGAGCGAGAGGGAGAGAGGAAGAGAGGAAGGGAGGGAGGGAGAGAGAGAGGGAGGGAGAGAGAGGGAAAGAGAGGAGAAGAGGAAGAGAGGGAGATGAAGAGGGGAGGAAGGGAGAGGAGTGGAGGAAGAAGAGGAGGGAGAGAGGAGGGAGGGACCGGAGAAGAGAACGGGGAGAGAGGGAGGCAGAGAGGGGAGCGGGAGGGGAGAGGAGCGGGAGAGGGAAGAGAGAGGAAGAAGAGGAGGGAGAGCGAGAGGAGAGAGGAAGCGAGGGAGAGAGAGAGGTGAGAGAGGAGGTAGGAGAGAGGGAGGAAGGGAGGGAGGAGAGAGAGAAGGAAGAGCGGGAGGGAGAGAGAGAGGGAGAGAGAGAGGAAGAGAGGGAGAGGGAGGAGAGAGGGGAGAGAGAGAGGAAGAGAGGGAGGAGCGGAGAGAGGAGGGAGGAGGGAGAGAGGAGGGGGAGGAGGGGAGGGAGGGAGAGGAGAGGGAGGGAGGGAGAGAGAGAGAGGGAAGGGGGGAGGAGAGAGAGAGGGAAGGGAGGGAGGGAGAGAGAGAGGGAGGGGGGGAGAGAGAGAGGAAAGAGGGGTGAGGGAGAGAGAGAGGGAGGGAGGAGAGAAGAGGAGAGAGGGAGGGAGGGAGAGAGAGAGGGAGGGAGGGAGAGAGAGAGGAGGAGGGGAGGGAGGGAGAGAGAGGGGGAGAGCGAGGAGGCGATCTAAATGGAGGACCGGGGAGCTGAGCGTGAGCTGCGGTCAGCTCCCAGGGGCAAGGAGAATACTTCACACTCTGGGGGATCTGTCAGTCCGGTTCTACTGCTTAAAGCTTTAGAAATGTGAGGAACCTTCTATGTCATTGTCCGACCACATGACTTTCTTTCCTTCCTGTTTTGAAGGACATTCAGATAGTACTTTTTTTCCCTTCGACAACAGTCCCAGGTTCTCATTGCAGATTGAACTGTTTTATCTGCTATTTCCCATACAATGAAGCGAGGAAAAGCTACAGGAAAACGGAGCCAGAGTAATTGGACTGAAGAGCGGTGGAAATAAACGGCTGATTAAGGGCACGACTGCCGTTTCTTCTTTGTAAAGATGGGAAGTGAAACTAGGGCCAACCACCCACATGCAATAATTGCGTAAACAATCTGCCACTGACTGATGCTACAGCGCCGTGCTCAACCTACACCCAAAACAAAGGAAACAATAGTACAAATTAAAATAAAGTTTATTGAGTGTAACATTAGGCAAAGTGGACAGCGTTGCCAACGGCGTCCAAAGGTCAGCAGGAGGGCCCTGAGAGGTGTGAGTGCTAACGGTGTGTGAAGTCGGTGAGTTCCTGTGCCGCGCCTGGGCCACAGGAACTCACAGTCCTGGCCTTTGCACAGCGTGTTCTATTGTGGGTGCGTCTTACTGTCACCCAACTTTGACCTACGCATTAGTACATGAAGATAAAAGCGTAGTAGAAATGCGCATTGCTAAATTTAAACTAAAACAGTGGAATAAATTAAACTAAAGACAGATATTGCTTACTTTTCTTTGACTGTTTTACATTAAATACACAACATTTAATTGCTAAAAACCTGAGCAAACAGATGACGTCAACTGACTTTAGTGTAATATTTAATTTGTGTTGTAATTAATTAAGCTTGATTTAGCTTAAATTAACCTTAAACTAAGGCAACAACAAAAACAAACAAAAAAACACTAAAGGCAGTTCTTGGATTCCGATAACGATTTACATCCTTGGTCACGGTGCAGAATCTCCTCCACGCGCGGCACACTTTCCGGACCCCGCCCACAAGTTTAGGCTCTCTGGGATAAACGCATTTAAACATTCATGCGCTGGGTGAAGTTTTAGGTCACCATTGTCCTGATTGTCAAGTGCAGCGCGGTGCATGACGACGCGCATCATGAATATTTGATATTTTAAGCCTCCATTTTTTTTTTTTTTGACTTGAACGGCGCAAAGAGACGGCGACTTGTCTCTTCACTGCAGACGGAAACGGCGACACGTGTATTGTACTGTGCGTCGTAAGTCGTACGTTTTGAGACGATATACTTAATATGCGTAAATGCGCGCGAGGCTGTTTTGATTCACGGTGATTATGATATTAATTACAAAGAGAAGCATGCGGTAGGTCAAGGTTAAGAGAGGCTAAACGCGCACAAGGTCAACCATCGATCGGACAAAAAGAGTGCTCTGCAGGGACTATTAGAAGAAGTACCAGATCGAGTGCACTTCGTGATCAAAAAGGATGCAACTTTTGTGATGAAGAGTCGACCACTTGCTCGTCTTCATGGAAATGTTATTTAGAATGGCCTGAAGAAGTACTCCAAAGATAAAGTGTCAGTATGTGCAGTTGTTCCCGCCCGAGGTAGTTTCAGTGGTCCATGCAGCGGGTCCTGTGGTCCTGTGTTCAGATAAAGTTCTGTGGATTTCAATTATTTTTATGGCCGAGCATAACATAAATAAAAACACAGAAGCGGAAATAAATATAATGTCGAAATCTATGTAAATTCGTTCATAAAATCCCATGAAAGTTCTTTAATCGGGCTCCGTCAACACAACGCGTTCTTCTTAATTAGTCCAACAAACATTTCTCTGTTTTCACCCAATTGGAAAAGTCATCAACAGGGAAGTTGTTATTTGGACCAATTAACCTTTGTCCATTTGACCAAAGAAAATTGTTTGTGTGAATAATTACTGTGCGATTTTTTTTTTTCTTCTTCTTTTTTCTTCTTTTCTTTTTTCCTGTTCTAAAGCCTCCTCATCAGACACTGAACATTCGGATTTAGATTTTCTGTCAGTTAATTAGTGAAACTGTAGCTTATTTCTTCTTGACTTTGCATTTGCACTGCATGGGTCTAATACTGTGTGACTGTAACCCACCATCGCTGGTTTACTTGGACCGAACCCTGGACCGAACACTGGACCGAACCCTGGACCGAACCCTGGACCGAACCATGGACCGAACCCTGGACAGAACCCTGGACCAAACCCTGGACCCAAAACTGGACCGAACACTGGACCCAACACTGGACCCAACCCTGGACCCAACACTGGACCCAACACTGGATCGAACCCTGGACCCAAAACTGGACCGAACACTGGACCAACACTGAACCCAAAACCCTGATGACCAAAACCTGGACCCAAACACTGAACCCACACTGGACCGAACCCTGGACCTCAACCCTGGACCCACACCCTGGACCCAACACTGAAAACATGACCAACACATGGACCGAAGCAGTGACGAACCTGCCGCAGCTTCACCTACTTCAGCAGCAGGAGATGTTTGTCCAGCGGCTCCAGAACAGAGACAACGGATTACCATTCGCTGCCTCCCATTTCCTCCGTGCAGCTGATCGCGTGCTCTTACGCACTCCTACCAGCCCGTGCACGCGCTCTCCCTTCTCCTCTCTCTCTCTCTCCTCTCTCTCTCTCTCTCCTCTCTCCTCTCTCCACTCTCTCTCCTCCTCTCTCTCTCTCTCTCTCTCCCTCCCTCTCCCTCTTCTCTCTCTCTCCCTCTCTCTCCCACCCTCTCCCTCTCTCTCTCTCCCTCTTCTCTCTTCCCCTCTCTCTCTCTTCCCTCTCTCTTCCCTCTCTCCTCTCCCCTCTCTCTCTTCTCCCTCTTCTCCCTTCCCTCTCTCCCTTCCCTCTCCTTCTCTCCCTCTCTCCCTCTCCTAATCCCCTCCCCTCTCCCTCTCTCTCTCCCTCCCTCTCTCTCTCTTCCCTCTCCTCTCTCTCCCTTCTCTCTCCCTCTCTCTCTCTCCCTCTCTCTCTCTCTCCCCTCCCTTCCCTCCCTCTCCCTCTCTTCTCTCCCTTCCCTCTCTCCTCCCTCCCTCTCTCTTCCCTCCCTCTCTCCCTCCCTCTTCCTCCCTCTCCCCTCCCTCTCTCTCTCTCTCCCTCCCTCCCTCTCTCCTCTCTCTTCCCTCCTCTCTCTCTCTCTCCCTCTCTCCCTCACCTCTCCCTCCCCTCTCTCCCTACTCCCCTCTCTCCCTCCCTCTCCCTCTCTCTCCCTCCCTCTCTCCCTCCCTCCCTCTCTCTCTCCCTCCTCTCTCCTCTCCCCTCCCTCTTCCCCCTCTCTCCCTCTCTCCCTCCCTCCCTCTCTCCCTCTCTCTCCCTCTCTCCCTCCCTCTCCCTCTCTCTCTCCCTCCCTCTCCCTCTCTCTCTCCCTCTCTCCCTCCTCTCCCTCTCTCTCCCTCCCTCTCTCCCTCTCTCCCTCTCCTCTCCTCTCTCCCTCCCTCTTCCTCCCTCTCTCTCTCTCTGTGTGTCCTGGTTCCTCTCCATCGTCCCTCCTCTCAGCGGGAGCGGAGGAGAAGACGCCGCGGCTTCTTCTTCTTCTTCTTCTTCTTTTTATTCCCTTCACAGCAGAAAAAACCCCCAAAGGACGCTGCGCCTCTTCCGCCTTTTACGCATTGCCATTTCACACGTTTTCCCTTTGTGTCCGCCGCCGCCGTTCCGCGCCGCTCCATGGACGTATAGGGCGTTGCTTGCCGCTCGGATTTCGCCCGCGATGGAGCGCTCGTGTCGCGGTGAAAGCGGCGCGGCGGGACGCAGGGGGGGGGGGGGGGGGGGGGGGGGGGGGGGGGGGGGGGGAGAGGAAGGAAAAAAGGATGCGGGCTGCGCGTAAACCGGCTGTCCTCTGCTCCCCGTGAGACCGAGGCTTAAACGATCGGCCTTGGAGATATTTTGGGGGACTTAGCGCCGCCGAAAGCCGCTTCCCAGATGGATAACTACTCCACTTTACAACGTAAGGCTCGCGCGCGCACACACACACACACACACGCACACACAGACGCACACGCACACGCACACGACTCACCTGCTGCAGTAGCTCTACGGTTTGTACGGATAAAGCGTTTGCGGTCCCGTGCGCAAACAACGCGCGGTGGTTGCAGTTTTCTGACACACACAGATGTTGTGTCTATTGTGTAGCATTTTGTGGGTCAAATGCACTCGGAATCACCTGCTGCAGTGCCTCTGTGCGCGGATGCGTTCGCGCTGTCGCTCGGCGTGTCGGTCGCATCCTCTCAAGTACAAGTGCTAATTGTGATCACGTCTATTTCACGTCTCTGCCATGGTTTTATTCATTTATTTATTTATTTTTTGAGATGCCCAAGGATCTATAAGACACTTGTTGGAACTGATAATCATGCCGTAATCATATTACACACAGGCAAAAAAAAATACAAATAAAATATGTACAAGGACATAACCAAGCGGTCCAATCTGCGCCCGAAGATGTTTTATTATGTCGTTAAATCAAACATCAAGGTGTCATTTTCTCCCACAGATACATACATTAAATGCCCTTAAAGTGGCACCTTCACACACCAAACTTTGTGGTGGATCTTCCTGAAGGATTACTTACACATACATATATTTAAGCCTGGAAAAAGTGTCAGATGGATGTTTCTGCAGGTGACGAGGGGACAGTTTGAAATGTGTTCCTGTTCCCCTGAACATGAGGCTCTTATAAGCGACGTAAAGACATGGTTCGATTCTGAAATCACGCTGATCCGTGGCTGTTTAATCACATGTCCTGTTTTATGATTTCATTTGCTCAAACACAAAACACAAATACATTGAATCCACGGCTGCAGTTTTGCTTTGATCGAGCCTTGTTTCGTTATAAGCCAATCTTATGTTAAATCGCTGTTAAATTGTGAGTTTAATGCCAGACTGTGGGACATTCACGGCGTGCAGGTGGTAGAAACGTGACGCCGTGCACCTTTATCAGAGCAGACAGAAAAGAATGTCTTATTTTCGTTGGAATATTCTGCTTATTCTGATTTCCGTAGTTGAACATGAACATCTAATATTGAATAATTTGCCTTAATTTGTCCCGATTCAGTCACTTTTACTTCTGTTTTGTAACGTAAATTGGGACGTAACGATATGCAAATCCCACAGTACAATATTCATTCCATAGTGTGATATTCATTGCTATTTCTTCACGTTGTCCGCGCTGAAAAGGAGCAAAGGATCATGGTCTATGTCGTGCCCTCTGTTTCCTCAAAACAATGCAATCATCCCATATGTCGTCGCGCGATTATCTGTCGTTAATATCTGTGGACGTTTAGAGCGCTTAAATCCACGGAATCTAAAGTCTTCCCGTTTAAAAAAAGAGCATTTTTTAAACCCACAGCAGACTCCGCGCAGAAGAACGCTTGACGTGCAGAAGGTGTTATTAGCGCTGTTAGGTGTATAATTAGCACCGGCGAATGCAGCAGGAAGGCTATTTTAAACGGCACGTATGGCTGCGCGTTATGCTTTACGTTGACGCTGCCGCCGTTTGGTTATCTCGACATGTCGGTACGTTCGACCCGCTCGCGTGCGGTCGCTGTTGCGGGCACATTACCGGTTTAGGTGAATGCTCCTGCTCTGTATTGTGTGTTAAACCAATTTGTCAGATTAAAACGTTGGCTGCGCCGTCACCGGTCGGTCTCTTGTAAAAATGTTTGGACGCTGATTTTATTGTTGTTATCAATATCATTATCTTTTTTCCAATGACCCAGCGATGAATAGATTTGAGACATTAAACAGATTACGTTATGAGGCTGCAGTTTTCATCGGGCTTATGCTTCTCATGTGAGCCATCTGTCAGATCCGTGGAGCGCTTTGAAAATGGTTTATTGCCATTAAGAGAGACGGCGTTTTCGGGCCTGAGAAATCGGAAAGCTTCACCGTGGCCCCCCCCGACCTCAGCGGCGTTCACGCGTTAATATGTGCGAGGGCGTGGCTGCGAGAGGCCGGAATCGTAACTAATAAACCTCCAAAATAGTGTCCTCAAAAACATGCAAAAACATCCCCATATGGACGAGGTAATCATAATAAAACTATAATAAGCATACGTTGTAGAATATCAGTCACGTTATCAGTCATTGGTTCAAACGCTATGACCATATATGGGCTGGCACCTCCCACTCCAGCCTCAGGAGCCCGAGTCCAGCCTCAGGAGCCCGGGTACAGCCTCAGGAGCCCGGGTCCAGCCTCAGGAGCCCGGGTCCAGCCTCAGGAGCCCGGGTCCAGCCTCAGGAGCCCGGGTCCAGCCTCAGGAGCCGGTCCAGCCTCAGGAGCCCGGGTCCAGCCTCGAGTCCAGTCAACGAGCCCGGAGTCCAGCCTCAGGAGCCCGAGTCCAGCCTCAGAGGAGCCCGAGCCTCCAGCCTCAGGAGCCCGAGTCCAGCCTCAGGAGCCGGGTCCAGCCTCAGGAGCCCGGTCCAGCCTCAGGAGCCCGAGTCCAGCCTCAGGAGCCCGGTCCAGCCAGGAGCCCGGGGCCTCAGGAGCCCGGGTCCAGCCTCAGGAGCCCGAGTCCAGCCTCAGGAGCCCGGGTCCAGCCTCAGGAGCCCGGGTCCAGCCTCAGGAGCCCGAGTCCAGCCTCAGGAGCCCGAGTCCAGCCTCAGGAGCCCGGGTCGATGTATTTGAGAACTATTCCTTGAGTTCCGAGTGCGGTGTGGTTTCGAAGCTGCACTTCCAACGTCGTGCTGTAGGTGTCTCTGCATCGAGGCGAGGCCTTTTTACGAGTGACCGTGAAAGTGAACGTCGGCGACTCTGAGCACAACTTAACACTTTTTTTGCCACACATTTGACGCTCTCCCACGTGTTCAGCCTTTGTCGAATGTGAAATGCATCAGACATTTCCTGATAATGCAACATAAAGTGATCAGGGAAATCTAAAGTGTTTGTCAGAAAAGTGTCTAAATGAGGATATAAAGCGACATTTCTTCACGTTTTAGCGTCATTTTACATTCGTCTGATACTTAAAGCACAACTAACATTAAAAGACATGTTCTGTTGTCTGCATATCATAAACAGACACTGCTTTTTGTCAACACTGCCGGACCCTTAAGTGCAGTATTTGCGATTTGTGACCTTTCAAACGGCAACTTCCCTTTGACAGCGTTTGCAGCCGCATCAACTGCATAACGCTGAAGAAAAAAATGAACAGGCTTTTCGCGAATTGTTCAACATCGCGCACTTAAAATAGCCCGATGAGTGAATGTCGCGCTTGTGAATGCCACAGTGCGATATGCGTCACGTGTGCGCCGCTGAACGCGAGTGCCGTTTGCTAATCTCCAGAGCGGGCGCAGAGCATGTACAAGAGCTGATGGCACAAGGGCTTCATCATGCGGAGCCTAAATCATGCAGAGCCCTGAGTAATCAAAGGGAATATTTAATTACATCTTCAGAGCCGCGTTTCCAAAGAGGATCTGCGCCGCGTCTTGGGGTGGAGGCACTCAGACGTGTACGGCACCAAAGGCCACGATTGGACGGAGGATTACAGCAACGCAACAATCATTGACTTTATTTTCACCCTTTAGACATTAATTAGTGTAATAGATTATAGCGAATGTAAATGACGTTGTGTGTTAAATGTATGTGTTAACGGGATTGGCTGCAGGACGTTTGAGTCAGTGTCAGCGCATCGTTTTTTTAAAACTCTTTTGTTTATTTTTTTATGGCATAAATAGCACCAACAAAAAATACCCAAATAAAAAAAAATATATTTTTTTTTTCCCTATTTACCTATTTTTCATCATCAACATCATAAACATTACGATTATTACTTAAACAAAATACACTTTAAGACCAAGAATAACATAACACCAAAGTAGTGATTATTAGGTTAATCAATAATTATTTTGGTCATTAAAAAGGCAAAAAATATATATATAATCGTGACATTTTTTGAATATTTTTGGGAATATTTTGTTTTAATTGAATTGATAGAAATGTGAAAATGTTCCAAATAAATGTGTTATTTTTTAGTAATAGAATTGTGATGATTTTAGAAGTGAAAGTAAATCTGAATGTAAAGTGCTTTTATCGAATTGCTGATGTCAAAATGATGGTTCAGAAAGTTCGGTTTGATAAAGCGGGTCCCACATCGAGGAGCGGTAACGTGTTAAGAAGACAAGGAGGGAAGAAAATGTAGGATTGCATTGTTGTTTCGGTGGTGATGTTAATAACCGCGAATAATGGTTAAACCGCAATGTTTTTTCTCACAATAATCGTTGTACTGACATTTTAAATCGTGACAAATCCACAAAAGTATCGGTTATTGTTTGATCCGACGTCCTCACGCTACTGAACAGGCCGTGATTTCGTCCTTAAGATGACTGAACTGAACCAAACCACAAACAGAGACACACTTTGTGCTGTTTCATATTCATAATTCCGTCCTCAAATCTCAGTGTGTGTGACTCTTTTCTGTCTGTTCTCACAAAGTGTTGCTTTGGACGACCACAGGGCGGTTCTTTCTACCAGTCAGTGGACCAGGACTGTTTCATCAGGACATTTTTGATATTCCCGTATATATATATTGACTGATATGCTGTTGATTTCATGACCGTTGCTGATTAGAATATGACTAATACTGTATGTAAGGCAGATTTTGGTAAATTTCCCCAAAACATAGGATTTGAAATGACTGCAAACTCAATAACTGTCTCTACAATGCAAAGAAATACACATATTTTCGACATTCGACATTGACATCCTCTAACTCCTGAGGGAGCGGCGTAATCACATTTTGTACAGTGCCATCATTTCACTAAAGAGTTGAAATGTGTCTCCTTTAAGCACTTGTGGTCAGCTCTCAAAGGAGAAGGGCTAATGCTGCAGATTTAAGGCTGATACAATAAAAAGTGCAAATATTGGCCCTGATATGTTGCCCAGCACTGGCAGAAACAATGGGACTCGTGCATGAAGTATTCTCTCGCACTAATGCTTATTTAATGGTTCTGAGAAAACCGTCTTGCATTCGGTCCATTTTCGTGAAAACAAATCAGACGTGTTTTCAAACATATAGTTATTAGTGTGGACTCTAGATACTAAAACTCAATATTCGTTTTTCAATTTTAGTTCTCAGAAAAAGGCTCGACATCAGTTTTGATACCACAAATATAAAGATAACACTTTTAAATATATTTTTAAATATATTACCATACAGATCAAAACCATTCTAAAACTATTCAGTGCTATTTTCGTGCATTTGTTTTCTTCAGTGTCAATACCATCTCAAATGAGTATCAATGTTCGATACTTTAGTCTCATATTTGAGGTATTTTTCAGTCTTATTGCAGATGTGTTTGCCTTTTGTCCTCTTGTTACTTTTACAAATCCTGGCGCTGCTCCCTTCTCCCACTTAAAGTTGTAATTCTCTTTTATTTTTGATATTATAATTTATTTTTAAAATAAAACAAATACAACTATGCAAAAAAAATAAAATAAAGAATAAAATGAAAAATAAAATACAATAAAGAATACAATAAAATAAAGAATAAAATAAAATAAAGAATAAAATAAAATAAAGAATACAATAAAATAAAGAATAAAATAAAATAAAAAATAAAATAAAATAAAGAATACAATAAAATAAAGAATACAATAAAATAAAGAATAAAATAAAGGATACAATAAAGAGTAATATAAAATAAAGAATAAAATAAAGGATACAATAAAGAATTAAATAAAATAAAGAATAAAATAAAGGATACAATAAAAAATAAAATAAAATAAAGAATAAAATAAAATAAAGAATAAAACAAAATAAAATAAAGAATAAAATAAAATAAAAAGGAAATATAATTGGGGGCATCCAAAGAAAAGAGGGGTTAAAGCATCCTTAGTCCAAAATAGAAGTCCCATTTTGCCCATTGTTTATAGAATTTGTCCATTTTGGTCAAGTCGTAGTCCATAAACCTCCTCTGTGGTGTTTTTGGCCTCACAGCGTCACAGCTCTCGTCCTTCCCAGATGTTTCTACGTCTTCCTTTGACACACGAGCTCCATAACAACCGTGCGGTTTGTCATGCCGTCAGTCCCACATCAGCCGCGGCCCCTTCGCTCCTTTCTCAAAGCGTTATTTTTAGTCAAACCCAAAGCGCATTTTCCTTGCATCTAAATTTAGAGAAAATGGACATTTCAAACAGCACGATGCGTTTGTGTTCTCAGATGTTTTTGTGTGTCAAGGTTTTCGAAAAGACTAATTTTAGACTAGGTTTTAACACTTTATTTGGTTAGCAGGGTAACAAACGTGCTTATGATTGTCACAGACTTGAACTGAAAATGTTTTGTGTTCTTGGATAGATTTTTTTCAGAGCCGGTTCAAGTTTTAAGGGGGCCCTAATCAAGAAGTGTGGGCCCTAGTCAAGAAGTGTGGGCCCATAGAGTTTTACATACTGATAGATTAGGAATTATGAAGACATTCAGTTTGAGAATGATATAAAAACTAGTAATTACAATGGGAATGACTGTCGTTCTTCTTCTTATGGCCCCCTAGTGGCTCGAGGGGCCCTGTGCATGTGCTCGGTGCGCTATCCCATGGTTCGATTGCCATTATTTGTCCTCAAAGTCTTCAAAAAACCGCCAAAAACACAAAGCGGTTTGAGGCTGTTGTTTTATATGTGACTTGAGATGTGATTGGCTGAGGGGTAAAAGGAGCTGGCTGTGATTGGCTGACAGTGACAGGCGGGAGGAGGCAAAGGGCAGAGTACAGAATAAAGGCGTGCTGGTTGAGTTGCTGGAGGCCAGCGACGTCGTAACCGTGTAAACCAGCCAAACAGTTCATGGTTTACAATTTGAGTCTGAATTCTGTGGTAGAATTTACCTTTTAACGGTCAAAATGTGCACGTTTTGTCTTGGTTTAGGATCAGGGTGATGATGCTACAAAAATCAAACTCCATTTTGGTGATCTAAACTGTGATCTTGGTTGCACAGTTACCCAATCGTAATCCGAAACGAAATAATATCTCAATTTGAATGGACAAACCGCATAGTCTGCATGAAAACCGCGAACCCTGTCGTTTAGATCTGTGCTAACATGGTCTGAAATACATAAATTGCAAATGTAATCGCAATAATACAATACTAATCGCTATTAAATATTTTTCCCAAATTGTGCAGCCACATAAAAGAATGTGTCACGAATAAATGTCATTAAAAATGACTTTAAATAACAAAATGAAGAGAGCACAGTTTCAGGTTTCCGCACTAATATTAAGAGATTATATGATATATAAACCCTTATCTCCATCTGAAGCTATGGCAACAAAATGAACACAAATGAAACCTTTTAGCAACAACAACTCTTTTTCTTTCAATTCTGAGTGTTTTTGCTGTTTTCAGAGAGAGAAAGGCTGAAGCGACGTGATGTGCCTCTGGTTTCAAACTCCTCAGCGCTCGCCGGATGGACCACTGCTGATTCTCCTGCGGATGATGCAGTGGCGCCCCCGTTGCCTAGCGACTGTAACCGTGGAGCCGGGTCCCATCGCTATAGCGACGGGTATAGGGGAAGCTGCTGGGAGAAGTGAGGACATATCTCTGCACAGGACCGTCGCAATGAGCTCGCGTTGGTCATGTTCGTTTGGACGCGAGGCACTTTTGAGGGGCAGAATCGTTCCCGTTTCAGGATCGAGAGTCGCGCGGGTTTGGAAACACGTTCACTGTTGTGTCCTAAGGCAAGACACCCACATGACCTAGTGTGAATCTGGTGAGAGAGTGTCGATGGTGGCCAGAGGGGCCGATGGCACAGATATGCAGCCTCGCTTTCCTGAGTTTGCCCCGGGGCAGTTGTAGCTACAGAAGTAGTTTACCGCCATCAGATGTGAAGAGAATCAATAATGCAATGGCCGCGGTGTTGTGAGTTTGAATCCCAGCACTGACAGTTTGCTGCATGTCCTCCCTTCTCTCTCATCCCACATTTCACACTCTCCTTTCCTGTCTAATAAAGCCTACGGGCCAAAATCCTTTAAAAAATATAATAAAAATAGAGTAAAGAGCTTTGGGAGTTTGGGAAAGTGCAATATAAATCACTGTGCATTATTATTATTATTATTATTATTATTATTATTATTATTATTATTTTAAAGGATTTTTTGGCCAGTGGCTTTATTTGACATGACAGGACAGTCAGCGTGGAATGGGGATATGGCTGGGGAAAGACATGCAGTAAACCATCGAGAGCTGGATTTGAACTCACGACGCTGCCGGCATATGTGCTATCCACTCTACCACGAGCAGCACTAAAGCTTCACACATTCGAATGCAACTTTGGTGGATTGCTTATCATCATCTGACACAGGGGGTCCACAGTGGGGGGTCACACATGTATTTCTGTGGGTCCAAAGACGATGATAAGGGGAAAACTGACATCATCAAAGCTCGAGTCCTTTCACATGCGGTGGGAAATGTAGAACACGTCGACTTTTATGTTTCTTCTGTTCCTCATGTTTCAGCTTCTGCTTCAGCTTCTCCGCACGTTCTCTCTGTTCGGCTCCGGAGAGAACAAACCGTGTCACTCTGTCATCTCCATCCCCCAAAATACGTTCGCCTTTTGAGTCCTTTTCCGTGCGCACAGCTGCGGAGGAGACGGGACGTTGTTTCCATGTTACCCGGCCGCACGCTGCCCTCCCATCTGGAGTACGAGTCTAGTCCAATAGCATCTGGAGTACGAGTCTAGTCCATAGCATCTGGAGTACTGAGGCTAGTCCAATAGCATCTGGAGTACGAGGCTAGTCAATGCATCTGGAGTACGAGCTAGATCCAATGGCATCTGGAGTACGAGGCTAGTCCAATGCATCTGGAGTACGAGGCTAGTCAATGGCATTCGGAGTACGAGGCTAGTCCAATGGCATCTGGAGTACGAGGCTAGTCCAATGGCATCTGGAGTACGAGGCTAGTCCAATGGCATCTGGAGTACGAGGCTAGTCCAATGGCATCTGGAGTACGAGGCTAGTTCAATGGCATCTGGAGTACGAGGCTAGTCCAATGGCATCTGGAGTACGAGGCTAGTCCAAATGGCATCTGGAGTACGAGGCTAGTCCAATGGCATCTGAGTACGAGGCTAGTTCAATGGCATCTGGAGTACGAGTCTAGTCCAATGGCATCTGGAGTACGAGGCTAGTCCAATAGCATCTGGAATACGAGGCTAGTCCAATAGCATCTGGAGTACGAGGCTAGTCCAATGGCATCTGGAGGACGAGGCTAGTCCAATAGCATCTGGAGGACGAGGCTAGTCCAATGGCATCTGGAGTACGAGGCTAGTCCAATAGCATCTGGAGTACGAGGCTAGTCCAATAGCATCTGGAGTACGAGGCTAGTCCAATGGATCTGGAGTACTAAGAGGCTAGTCCATAGCATCTGGAGTACGAGGCTAGTCCAATGGCATCTGGAGGACGAGGCTAGACCAATGGCATCTGGAGTACGAGTCTAGTCCCAATAGCATCTGGAGTACCAGGAGTTGGATTTGGTTTTCACGCACGTTTGAATGACATATAGCATGTTTAGAGAACTTTAGAGTTCTCAAAACGCTTGATTGCAGCGCTTTGAGCAAGACGTTTGGTTGAAAAATGATCGTAGAAAAATGATCGTGCTTTTTTACCTCTCAAACAAATATTGCAGTGCGATACTTCAGACCGAGCATGAATCTATGTGTCACGCTGCAATGTTTGGCCTTTACTTATCGAGCTTTCGTAAAACGCATCAATCTGAAGTCACCGAATGTGGCCCGACGCTTCAAACGTCTCGATACATGTGGCTCCAAAGCTTGGACCCCCACAGCAAACAGCCAGGAAGGAGAGAGCGTGGAGTGAGTTTGGTGGAGACCCTTTAACCACTTATGAAGATGCCGTTTAGTGCTTTAGAACTCTGCCACTCGAAGTTAATCAAATTAAATTGAATTGTGCGCGCTACATTATAAGGATTTTGAACATATAAAACAGAATGTTTCGTACCCCATGCAGAGCGGCTTATTAAACCAGAGGCTCATTAAAATGTCCGCTCGTCCACATTTTGATGGACGTCTTCATTTGAGCAGTGAGAGAGTGACGATAGACCGTGTTTCTGAGAGTTCCTCACTGCACCTTCTCCTTCTCCGCTCGAGTGCTTTGAGCGACCGCTAATAGAAAATCTAATGAGATTTTCAATGGTCTGAAGCCGGTTTAGGATCATTCAGCCGCTTTATACAACAACGTTATAAAGTTGGGCCATTGTGTCGACTGCTCTTGATTAGTTTATCACAGGGTGTGAAATTGGATTGATTGATTGAAGTAATTTTCCCCATGAGTCGATCACATGTTTCAGTGGTGGGCGTGAACAGAGGAAACCTGCGCGGACACAGGAAGTCTCTACGCACAGATCATGGTTAGATACCTGTGCCGAGCGGTGCTTTTCTGTGTCACTCACACACAGACACTTTCTCGCACACCGCAGCCTCATGCGTGAGTGACAGGTGGATTTAACCAATCACAGTGAAGCTGCAGAGAGGCGTCGTAACCTCTGGACTAAGCTATTCTGGTACATGAATCGCATCATCAACATAAAAACACACTTAAAGATCATATGGTACCAAGCAGGAGCAATGGCATTATGGGTCATTTTAAACCAGTGCTTTGAAACCATTAAAAGACATAAAATCGTTTAATTTAAATAGTCTCTGAGTTGCTGAAAGCCTTTCTTCCAGACTCTGTGTTGACTTGGTGCGACTGTAATATAATGAATCAGGAAAATGCCAATGAGCGTCTTATGAACAAACAAAATGCTTCTCACGCCCAATGATTGCGTCCTACTTTATAATATCCTTCTCCCGTAATGAACCTTAAAGCTGAATGAGAAACTCAGTTCAGAGGTTTTAGGACTGTTGCTGTAGAATGCATATATATAATATATCAAATATCACCATAATCTAGAACTGAGAGAAGTGTAGATATCTATAGCGTTTCCTTCCATCCGTGTTCTGTCCTCGTCCAGATGTCCAGTCTCTGTGAATGACATCTACTATTTACATTTGTTTAAATGTTCATGAATGCATTGTTCGCCATTTTCCTTCAATAAATACATAATAATAAGATGAATTCCCCATTTGTTGTGAGTTCCCAATCTCTTGAGAATCCATCTTGTTAGGTAGAATCCCAATCCAAATCTGGATTCAACAAAAGTTAGATTCCTTTTTTTCTGCTGTTGCGACACTACGACCAATCAGTGTGAAGTATTTGTCTGAACGTCCAAACATTTACAGATGTAGAGCAGATGTAGTGTTTGTTGGGTTCATTTGGCTCTATTTCTTCAAAGTAGAACTCTTCTGGTGGTTGGGGACCCCTGTTCATAAGAACTTTTGGTGCGCCGCGCACCCGAACCACTATAAGCCCCAAGTATAACGTGCTTGTTATCCGTGTAATCCATGTATAAATTGTACAATTCTTCCCTTTATTTGTCAGTCATTCTGTCTCCATTACTGCACAGGAACATGAGCTGAAGCTCTCAGAATAAGATCAGACAGAATAGCACGAGCGAGGCGATCATTTGAAGCTGTTAAATCTTCTTTGTGCTTTTACAGAGCCATCACACACTGCTTTATTGTGTCATTACAGACCCAGATAGTGCGGCGCGGCGCTAAAATTACCCGTGGTCATGTCTCCACAGCTGGGGACGAGCAGCAGCAGAGTCAGGCACACGACTGATCCACAGTGACAGCCACAAGACACACAGCAGTGACCGGAGCACTGACCGGAGCAGTGACCGGAGCAGTGACCGGAGAACTGACCAGGGCACTGACCGGGGCACTGACCCTTACACCGACCGGAGCACTGACAGGCGCACTGACCGGAGCACTGACCCTTACACTGACCCTTACACTGACCCTTACACCGACCGGAGCACTGCAAGGACTGAGCCGGAGCACTGACCCTGACTGACCGGAGCACTGACCCTTGCACTGACCGGAGCAACTGAACCCTTACACTGACCGGAGCACTGACCCTTACCTGACCGGAGCACTGACCGGAAGCACTGACCGCAAGCACTGACCCTTACACTGACCGGAGCACTGACGGAGCACTGACCCTTACACTGACCGGAGCACTGACCCTTACACTGACCGGAGCACTGACCCTTACATGACCCTTACACCGACCGAGCACTGACCGAGCACTGACCCTTACACCGACCGGAGCACTGACCCTTACACTGACCGGAGCACTGACCCCTTCACTGACCGGAGCACTGACCGGAGCACTGACCCTTACACTGACCGGAGCACTGACCCTTAACTGACCGAGCACTGACCGGAGCACTGACCCTTACACTGACACCGAGAGCACTGACCCTTACACTGACCGGAGCACTGACCCTTACACCGCGGAGGCAAAGGCCCGGCGCACACAGCGGTCACAGAGCATTGCCCAGTATTACCCTGAGCTGTGCTTTTGTTATCGTGCACAAATACGTGGTCTCACTGTATGATGTCACTTCTGATCCTGGAACATCTAACACAGGGACTATTCGATGTTAACTATTAAGAGGAACACCACAATGAGAAGTACAGAAAGTACTTATTTATTTTACATATTCTAAATAAGTGCTGTGTATTAGAATACTTTTTCAATGTTTACTACTTTAATTACTTTATAAGGAAACTCTGAGCTTCAGCAGTTTTGTCTAACATAACCTCTCAAAGTAAGATGGTCTGGTCTGGTCTGGTCTGGTCATTGTTTTCATCGCTGTGCGTTCAGATGGGCGTGATTGACAGGTGGATAAGCCAATCAGGGATGCACATGGTCAAAACAAACATGGCTGATAATGAGAAGAAAAGAAAGGAAAAAAAGATCACATATTTCGTAGGAATCAATGAGCGAATCATACAAGCTGGTCAGTCTGAGGTGAGAAGGGTTTGGTTTAGTTCTAAATGATGGGTGACCAATGAGCTCGTTTTCACCGTACTTTCTCTGTAGCTCAAGGCGGGTTCGCTTTGCCAGACTTTTCACAGCTTGATTTTGCAGGTTTTTGGCGCCCCAGTAACATCACCATAGTTCTAATCCGGTTCTATAATAGACCCGTTATAAAAGGTTCAATATAAACCCACTACGTTAAGTCCCCGGGTCATAAGGCTTTAATCAGGACAAACGATGCGGACAAACATAAGCAGGAGTAGAAACTATTATATTTCTCTTTCAAATGGTGTTGAGTCAAAGTAATGAGCAATAAACTAAAACAAGACTCAAAAAACAAACTTACGACTCGTACTGAAGCTATTGAACGCGCCTGATTCGCATGTTCCCAACAAATGAACCCAAAACAGTCGAAAAGATAAGCTCCGGGCGTCTCATGCATAAAGCGTGCGTACGGAATGAGTGACTTTTTATTTCCCGTGCACGTTGGTTAATCCTCGTCGTCTTTTATTGGCCGGCGCTTGATTCTACGCTTAACATTCTGCTTAATTGTGCTGCTGCGATTTTTGAAGCGAGTTGAACAAATCCTGCATCGGTTTCGGCCTCGACAACGAACCTGTCGCCGTGCACTCCAGCGCGTTTGTTTGTTCAGCCTCGTCGCACTTCCACCGGGGCGGCTGAAGGTGACTCCTGTCCGCTCTTCAGCTCGGGCGCCGCGTCGCGACGACAGGTGGCTAACGTGGAGCTAATATGCTACGTCCTTCTCGCCGTCGCCCGTCTGTCTGCCTGCGTCCGTCCTTCCTCCGCTCTTCTGCCCCGTCTCGGTGGTCTCTCAGTGTGAATAGCAGGCCGTACTTCACACTCTCCCCAGCCTGCGCTCATGCCCAGTCTCAAGATTGTCCTCACTTTCGGGTCCATGGCATTCCGCCCAGACTCAGGTCCATGGGCAATAATTTAATACAAACACGACAGCTTTCCCCGGAGTTCACACCAGGAGCTGCCGCCGCGCGGGAAGCGGGCAAAGCAGTTTCCGAGCGTGTATTTAGAAGAGACGTTAAAGCTGCCCCTGCAACGTAACGTGAGTCTGGATCCAAACGCCTTTAAACACCAAACTCTTTCATGCTTCGCACATATTAAACGCTGGGCGGTTGGATGATGCTTTTCAAAGAGCAAAAACACGTGGTGGAATGAATGGAGCTGTTCCTTCACTGTTTCATGTGGTCTCCTTTCGTAAGTCGATGATGTCATAAATCATGCCATATTCCTCTGCTTTGGCATTATTCAGTCGTTCCCTGAGATCCGGGACGAGATGCTTCTTGTTTACGTGACTGTCATGTGTTTTGAAAGGGCATCTGCAGTTCATTTTGACACTTCTTTCCTCCATTTCCTTGAGACGCTCCGTTGACACTAACAAATTAGAACTCCAACCTAATTTGAGCGACGAGCCGCATAATTACGCCCTTTGGACGTGCGTATGACATCGCTCGTGTAGAGCGTCCGACTGGTTACTATTAAAGTGCTCCTGCTGCGCTGTCACTGCTTTCGTGTAAATGTGTAGTTATAGAGTTATTAGTGTCCTAAAACTATAGTGTAACTTGATTATGATTCTAGGAAAACGCTTGATATTCAAACACTTCAATTTTTAAACTCATTTTGAATGCCCATAAGAGACATTTATGTAATAATCCTACACACACACACACACACACATATTTATATATATTTCATACATCGATACCTGATGAAAGGAGTATCTGGGTGTGATTATACTGTGACTGATCATTCTACATAAAACGATGTATCTGGGAATGTCCTTAATAGAGAATATTCATTGTCTTACTGGAGCATTTTTAGTATCTAAAGTGACTGACAAGGTCAAGAGTTGAGCTGAGCCTTTATGGGCGGAGTTTGCATATTCTTCCTGTGTCTGGGACCGAGACACACATCTGGACTTGGTCTGGGTCTGGATCTGGGTCCCTGGGCACTGCTGCTGCCTTTTGTTATTGTCGGTGGATTTGATCAAGGCCGAATGGAATCATATTTTTATTGCTGTTAAATACATTTACAAAGAGTAAATGGCAAACCGTTGATAACAAAAGAAACCAATTTGGAAATGAACCCAACATGCATGAATCTGTCTGTATTCTAGAGCAGAGGAGTGAGTATCGTATCGAAGTATCGATACTGACTCTTTGGTATTGATATTATTATGCATAGATTGATATGTAAGTTTAAGGCTTGGCATTTATTAGAGACATTTTAGAGCCATTTCTTCATTGTTTTGTGTCAAACACACTCAGAGTCAGGTTCTGTTCGTCAGCAGGTTTCAAAATACATATATATATTTTTATACATATATTTATTGAAATGCTCTGGGCCAGTGTGGTCTCGCCCATCCCTATTCTTTCACTCTTTTGCTTTTCACAAATCCAAGTATAAACTAAGGAGTGAACCTGTTTCCATGACAAAACAGAAACTCATCATTATCTCACCGTTTTACAAGGACTTTCAAGGTCTAAGACGAGTCGCAGCATTAACACTATTTTCTTTGTAGCACAAGGTGGGTTTTGTTCTTCTGCTAACAGTCTTTTCACAGCTTGAGTTAATATCTTTGCAACATCATCATAGTTCTAATCTGGTTCTATGATAGACCCTTTATAAAAGGCTCCTCTGAAAGAACCCTTAGAAGAACCTTTTGCCCAAAATGGTTCAATATAAATCCCACTATGTTTGTGAAAGTAAAGTGTAAGTGAAAGTAAAGATGAGTTTCAGTGTGGGATAACCATGTCTCTCATCTATGTTCGCCCAAAGAGTGGTTATGTGTGGTCATACGTGATCACTGTTTTTATTAGCAGTTAAATCTGCAAAGAGTTGGCGCTAATGCTAAATTACTAAATATAATAATAGATAAATGACATAACCCTTTAATATCCTGGCTTACTCATATTCCTACTGCAACTGTTGTAATTGTTCATTTCTCCTCTGGATAATGCACAAATATACAACCTTTAAATAACCATGTGTAATTTCTGGTCCGTGGATGGAAAGTGGTTTCTATGGCGATGTCTTTGTACTGTCCTGATTGGCCTGTGCGTTGCCGGGGGCGACATAGCGTCCTCTTAAATAGGACAGGGAGCTTTGAAAAGGACTGAAGCTGAGAGCGAGCGAGAGAGCGAGCGAGCCCAGGGCCAGTCTCTAAAAGCCACTCTGCCCCGGACCAGTCTGAGAACCGGCCCATTCACAGAGCCACGCGCTGGGCAGACGAGCTGCGCACGGGCAGACGAGCCGCGCATGGGCAGATGAGCCGCGCATGGGCAGACGAGCCGCGCGCTGGGCAGACGAGCCGCGCGCTGGGCAGACGAGCCGCGCATGGGCAGATGAGCCGCGCGCTGGGCAGACGAGCCGCGGACGAGCCGCGCACTGGGCAGACGAGCCGCCGCATGGGCAGACGACGCCGGCGCGCTGGCAGATGAGGCGATGAGCCATGCACGGGCAGATGAGCCGCGCGCTGGGCAGATGAGCCGCGCACGGGCAGATGAGCCGCGCACGGGCAGACGAGCGCGCACGGGCAGACGAGCCCGCGCACTGGCAGACGAAGCCGCGCACGGGCAGACGAGCCGTCGCACGGGCAGACGAGCGCGCGCTGGCAGATGAGCAGACGAGCCGCGCGCTGGCAGATGAGCCATGCACGGGCAGATGAGCCGCGCACGGGCAGATGAGCCATGCACGGGCAGACGAGCCGCGCATGGGCAGACGAGCCGTGCACGGGCAGATGACCAGTTCAAGCTAAGAATGTTTCGGATAAACTCTGGCGCTTGGTGAAGCAGTGAAGGATGGATTTGTAGAGGAAAACATCTCCTTTGTGGCCTGAAGACACTGGTGGTGGTGAAGGTGCAGAGGAAGAGGGTCATGGGGTTAAAATGGCAGAAAAGAGGGTGCAGAGAATGTATTTATATCAAAGACATGAACGAGGACTGAAGTGCACGGCCTAAATGAACTTTGGAAGAACGTCCCACTCATCTGCTTTTGGTGTGGAAACAAGGCTTTAACTTGAACTTGAAAGAACTGTGTCAAGAGTGTTGTCGTTGGCTCATACGACCAGCTTTTTACATTCATGTTTGGTCCGTTTCTGTTTTACACCAGTCCATTTGTTATTTAGTTTGTGATGCAAGAAGTCCGGTCTCCGGGAGTGCCAAAGGGTGCATCGCAACGTACTTTAGAGCGCTTGCACCCTCATTTTACGCAAATTAAGTCAAGACGCTTGATGGAAGATCATTGCCTTGGATGAACTCTCTGTCACGTACCACTAATGCTAACTTGGGCCGACATTTGCCTCCTGGGCCACAGTTTGGACAACTCTGGTTTGCACGCTGTATAAAAGCTGTTCGTGTTTCCATTTGTCAAGCAAAACCTCAGCAAAAGTTCTCGGTCCAAGTCGGTGCTGGTCCGTCCCGCCGTGCTAACAATGCTAACAACAGGCGCTGGTCCAAAATAAAGCGGCTGAATTCTGGAGCTTTCAAATGTTTGCCCCGCCCACATTGAGACCGTGTCTGTGTATCCTCGTTATGTACGTCAGCTAACGACATTTGTGGCCGTGATGGTATAAAGTGTAAAGTAATACAGTAGAGTATGGATTAACAGATTACATTAATGAGTAAAATGACCCACAGATGCCTCGGTGGAGCGTCCCTACAGGCTCGGGCTCAGGACCGGCCCACGTGCTCCTCTCCGTGTGACCGACAGGACATGTTTTGTCGGAATAAACGGTCTCGGTGGCGTTCAGCTCGTCGTCACGGCCCGTAATTGCCTGAAACCCGACAAACCCCGCTCGGATGGAAGGTGATTTAGGAATACAAATGGACTCACAACGCCGCACAATAGTCGAGCCGTTGTGTGCAATTTCTAATCTCCCGACGCCACCCGCGAGTCATTATGACACCCGCCCGACCAGGAGCAGATGCACGATGCTTCATTTGGACAATTAAGTCCGCAGCAAAAGCCTCAATCCGCCATAAGAACGAAAGTGCCGCGCGATCTCCCTCTGGCCGCGTCCGGGCCGGTTCTGGCCGCGTCCGGGCCGGTTCTGGCCGCGTCCGGGCCGGTTCTGGCCGCGTCCGGGCCGGTTCTGTCCGAGCGGTGAAGTTCGTCTGAGATCGTGTCAACCGTCTCCGCACGTCGACGCGCTCGCGAGAAGCCGCTTGCTCTTCATAGCAAACACTAAACCAGGCGCCGATTCCCACAGGACTCATTTGACCTGAAGGTCAGCGGTTTGCTTGGTTCTTTTTTTTTTTTTTTTTTTTTTTTTTACTGACTTTATTGCTGAAATGGCAGACGCGGACTCAAACGTGACGAGGAACTTTTAATTCGCTAGTTTCCAGTTCATAGGTTTTTAGCTTAAGCGCCTGAAGCGGCCCTGGCACAGACCCCCGAGCCACGACGACGACGGGGTTGTACGCCAGGTCACGTTCTTTACCGTGGTCTGTTATGTTTTTTTTTTTTTTTTTTTTTTTTTTTTTTACTTTTCAATTGTGAAAAAAAAATAATAGTACAAAAAATTGGATTTGAGGAATAATTTTTGGTGAAATAATATACATTTTGTCCAAATCTGGATGTAAAATGTACAGACTTTGAATCTATATTAGCTCCAGTGCATGTGCTAAAAACAGTCGCGGGAGTGAAGTGACGGCGGGTCAAATTTCGGGTGAATTTGTCTGGACGTTTTCACAGACGCGGACGATTCGCACACGATCAGAAACACACAATGAGGTCCAAAGGTAAAACTAATCCGGTTTAACTTGAGCAAAGATCTGTCCCAAATCCAGAATCTTACCTGGCCAGTCACAGTTAGTTACAGTCTGGTGTGTGTCGTGGTGTATGTAGGGCACTTCTCGCAGGCCGGCGTGTGTGTGTGTGTGGCAGAATGTTGTTGCACATGCACAGTTGGCATCAGGGGCATCTTCTTAAAGGTTAAAGGTGCAGGCATCTGTTTGTCTCCAGGGTTCTTGTTAAGGATATAATGCACAACAATGCAGCAGTTGCCATGTTACGACATTATTCCCTCATCGAAAACACACAGTTGTAATTTAGCTTCGTTTACATTCGTTTCATCATTTCTGTTTACAAGATTGTCTTCTCTGCGTAGGCACCAAGCCTCGCAAAAATGCTTGGTTTCAAAGTTCTCAGTCGGCTGACGTCAAAGGTGGAGATCCGGAGGTCTCCTGCTCTGTTTTTAATGATCCTGTACCTCATTATAACTCTAGTCTAGAGTCAAGATAAGCTCTTTCACTCAGGCCATTGATTGCTAAGAATTGTGCGAGATAGGGATGTGAAGATTATCAGGTTAATTCAGGTCAGAAAATATTTGTAAGAACCAAAAACGAATAATAACCGTGACAATTACGTATTTATTGTTCAATATATAGCCCAAAAAATAGACCAAAATGTAAAGAAATATGGCTGTTTTTGTCACATTTAACCTTATTTTGTCTCTCCGAAAATTCAGTTTGAAAAGTCAGTCACAAACTTGAGGATCTGTAATATGTCAGACCCCGAGAATGACAGAAAATGTCACTGTCACAGGCTCAATAATCTGGAATAATTGCTAAATCGTGATGTTTTTTTTCCTCACAATAATCGTAATCATCGCGTTTCCCCATGGTAATTCCCCCTGCTGCCAGTAGATAGAGCACTAACACCGGTCCTGACGAGGGAACGCCCGACTGGTTGAAAGCAATTTGTACTTTTCATTGTATGTGAGATTACACTACACGCCTCGGTTACTTCTAACAGTTTAAATTAGCGAGACAATAAGTTTGCGCATCTCCAGAACAACAATCGCGATATTGTCCATTTCTCGATTCATCTCGCACCTCGGAACGAAACCGCTGAGGTCGTTTTGAGAGGTCGAGGGGCGACAGCGCACGGTTGGCGGATGAAGTCGTGTCTGAAGTCGTGTCTGAGTTGTTCTGTTTGCGTTTCCTAAAAGCAGCCTGTTGTCGTGACTCCCCCCGTCTCCGCTCTGACTCACCGCAGACTGGTGTGGAAACGCTCTGTCTGCCCCTGCACCATTACGAGGAGCCGCGCATACGACGCAAGCGTTCAGCACTTTTGGAAGGACACGCGTTGTGCAGGAAGGCGTATTAACCCTGTTATTACCCGCCCTCATCAGAGTTGAGTTGCACTTGGCGTCACTCGTGCTTGTTTGATGAAGAGTTTTTGGTAAGCGCTCTTCCTCTGAACCTCTGAAAACACTTCCAAAATTCCCCAAAGGTCGATCAGATGATGCATTATTTTGAGTTCTAAAGCAGGAGAGGCCAAAGCAGAGGAACTCAAGAGCACGTTTAAAGGCCAATGACGACACAAATAAGGCTTTACATTTGACCTTTGAAAGTGCACCGGGTTCAGCCCATTTATGTCTCGATGAGGACTTGGTTTGGTCCTGTTCTTGTCCTAGTTTTATCACAGAGTCTCGTTCAGGTTTAGTTCAGAGTTTAGTCCCGGTTTTTAGTCCCGCTTGTGATTAGGAATGTCCTTTTGTGTCCTTTTGTGTCCTTATGTGTCCTTATGGGTCCTCATCTGTCCTTATGTGTCCTTATCTGTCCTTATGTGTCCTTATGTGTCCTCATCTGTCCTTATGTGTCATGTGTGCTTATGTGTCCTTTTGTGTCCTTATGTGTCCTTATATGTCCTTTTGTGTCCTTTTGTGTCCTTTTGTGTCCTTTTGTGTCCTTATGGGTCCTCATCTGTCCTTATGTGTCCTTATCTGTCCTTATGTGTCCTTTTGTGTCCTTTTGTGTCCTTATGTGTCCTTATGGGTCCTCATCTGTCCTTATGTGTCCTTATCTGTCCTTATGTGTCCTTATGTGTCCTTATGTGTCCTCATCTGTCCTTATAAGTCCTTATGTGTCCTTATGTATCCTTATATGTCCTTTTGTGTCCTTGTGTCCTCATCTGTCCTTTTGTGTCCTTTTGTGTCTTTATATGTCCTTATGTGTCCTCATCTGTCCTTATGTGTCCTCATCTGTCCTTATGTGTCCTCATTTGTCCTCATGTGTCCTTATGTGTCCTCATCTGTCCTCATCTGTCCTTATGTGTCCTCATCTGTCCTCATGTGTCCTTATGTGTCCTCATCTGTCCTCATGTGTCCTTATGTGTCCTTATATGTCCTTTTGTGTCCCTATGTGTCCTTATGTGTCCTCATTTGTCCTTATGTGTCCTCATCTGTCCTCATGTGTCCTCATCTGTCCTCATGTGTCCTTATGTGTCCTCATGTGTCCTCATCTGTCCTCATGTGTCCTTATGTGTCCTCATGTGTCCTCATGTGTCCTCACTGTCCTCATGTTCCTCATCTGTCCTCAGATTATGGTCCTCATGTGTCCTATCTGTCCTCATGTTCCTATTGTCCTCATTGTCTCATCTGTCCTCATGTCCATGTTCCTCAGTGTCCATTGTCTTCATGTCCTGTCCTTTCCTTATGTGTCCATTATTCTAGTCCTCAATCGGATCTCATGTGTCCTCATCTGTCCTCATTGTGTCCTTCATGTGTCCCTCTGTGTTCTCGTTCAGTTGTCCTCATGTCCTCCTAGTCGTCCTTTGATTCCTTTGTGTCCTATCTCTCTGCCCCTCTCTCGGTCATCCTACTGCTCATTGTCCCATTGTCCCTCGTCCTCATTGTCTCATGTGTCCTCAGTCTCTGTGTCCTCATCTGTCCTCATCTCTTATGTGTCCTTATGTGTCACTCATCTCATGTGTATCTGTCCTGCTTCCTATGTGCTCTGTCCTCATGTGTCCTCATCTGTCCTCATGTGCTCCTATGTGTCCTCATTGTGTCCTCTATCTTTGCTCCTCATTTCTATGTGTCCTCATCTGTCCTCATGTGTCCTCATCTGTCCTCACTGTCTCATCGTCTCATGTGTCCTCATGTGTTCCTCAATCTTCCTATGTGTCCTTATCTGTTCCTCATGTGTCTCATTCCTGTCCTCATGTTCCTTATGTGCCTCCATGTGTCCTCATGTGTCCTCATCTGTCCTCATGTGTCCTCATCTGTCCTCATGTGTCCTCATCTGTCCTCATGTGTCCTTATGTGTCCTCATGTGTCCTTATGTGTCCTTATCTGTGCTGAGGGCCTTGAAGGTAGAAAAATGCTTTAGAAATACACTGTAATAATCATGAAAGTTAAATGTGACAAAAACAGACAGATATTAAAGTTCTTTACATTTAGGTCTATTTTTTGTGTGTTTGTGTGTGTTTGTGTGTGGACCCTACAGTGACTTTTCTGGTTAGGGTCCAGATGTTATTTATCTGGAATGTTCCGCAGTGTGGCATTAAACATATTTAAAATCCCATAGTCTGCGTGCCGTGAAGACATACTTTCTATACAAGATGTTGTGACAATTCCTGCACAAGGAACAGTTCCAACATTAAAGGTGTTGTCATGTGGCTTTATTTGTCAAACGATGGTGTAAATGATATTGTTTTTGTTGAGGAAACGGTTGTGGAATTGCCTCTGCGCATGTCACATCTGCTGCTCACGTCCAACCAGGAAGTAGCATCGTAAACGTCACCGAAATGGCCAATTCCAAGCAAAACGTTTGAGGGAAAAAGATGGAAAAGGTTCTTGTTAACTTTTGCTTTCGTCCAAATTGGTAATCCGACCTGCCGCGTGCGCTTTAAAGTTACTCATGTTTACAGTTGTTTGGATGCCGTTTCGTGTGACTAGCTCCTGCCTCGACTCTGCTTCATTTACTCCGGTCTTTGGTGGTTATTTTTGGAGTTTCAGGTTCATTACGCTTGTCTGTTTTTCACCTGGAGCCACTGTCACACAAAAAAAAGGGATATTTTCTCACAGCCTGATGCAAAATAGGATCATTCTAATGGGCTCTGCTCTGTCAATGTTCTTATTATCTCTTTTACACAGTGATTTTACTCGTTTTTATCGACTTATTTGTATATTTTGTCATTTTTAACGCATTTTAAAGCACTTTGAACTACTTTGTGTTCATATTGTGCTCTGAATAAACTTTCCTTGCGTTGATCTTGTTGTTATCGAGCGTTGAAATCATGTAGCAGCATCAGGACGTGCTGTTCCTGGCCTTGGTGGTCTTCCTCCCACCAAGGCCCGATCTGACAAAGACAGAATGTCAGCTGCGGCGTCAATCCAAAACTCGCGTACGTTGAGTTTCACGTTTCACTGTTTTCCGCGTTTGCCACATACTAAAAGTCCGTCAGGAGCAGTGTGCGATCCGAGTGCAGCTCTCTGGCGTTCTTCTCCAGATCTTGAGCCTGGTCAGGACCTCAGCTGGAGGATTTTACCTGTCGTGCCTGTTTTGGGTTGATGGGGGAAACTGGAGAGCCTGGAGGAAGAAGCCCACCCAGACACAAGGAGAAACTTTATTTGCCCCGTCGGACATTTCTTAACATTGCTTTACAACTGAATCCCAAGTGTGAGAAAGCATGAGCGGCCCCTCGTGTCGGTTTACACGAGGGGCCTGGTCTGATGGAGGACAGGAAAGTGTTTCGAATTAAAGGCGCAGTATGTCACTTTCTGGAGGTGGAAAGTCATCAAGTTAAAACCATACTTAGGAACATTCGCCATGGAGATTGAAAAGTTTTATGCCATACCGTGTAATATCTTAGCGAAAGGAACAACATTTCCATGGAAACAAAGCAAGTGGGGACCCTCATCCCGGCCAAGTCGGGTTTGCGGAGATGCAATCTTGCTCACAGTAAGGATTTAAATAAAACAAAATAAAAAAACAAACACAATAACAAGGTCTGTGAGGAGGTCTTGTGATCATGTCTGTGAGGAGGTCTGTGAGAAGATCTATGAGGCGGTCGGTAACAAGATCTGTGAGGAGGTCTGTAACAAGGTCTGTGAGGAGGTCTGTAACAAGGTCTGTGAGGAGGTCTGTAACAAGGTCTGTGAGGAGGTCTGTGAGGAGGTCTTGTGATCATGTCTGTGAGGAGGTCTGTGATGAGGGGTCTGTAACGAGCATCTGTGAGGAGGTCTTGTGAGCAGGTCTGTAAACAAGGTCTGTGAGGAGGTCTGTGAGGAGATCTGTGAGGAGGTCTTGTGAGGAGGTCTTGTGAGGAGGTGCTGTGAGGAGGTCTGTTAACGAGGTCTGTGAGGAGGTCTGTGAGGAGGTCTTGTGATCATGTCTGTGAGGAGGTCTTGTGAGCAGGTCTGTAACAAGGTCTGTGAGGAGGTCTGTGAGGAGGTCTTGTGAGGAGGTTCCATGAGGCGGTCTGTGAGGAGGTCTGTGAGGAGGTCTGTGAGGAGGTCGTGTGAGCAGGTCTGTAACAAGGTCTGTGAGGAGGTCTGGAGGAGTCTGTGAGGAGGTCTTGTGAGGAGGTCTGTGAGGAGGTCTGTAACAAGGTCTGTGAGGAGGTCTTGTGATCTGTTGTGGGAGGTCTGTGAGGAGTCTTTGGGCGGCTGTGAGGAGGTCTTGTGAGCTGGTCTGTAACAAGGTCTGTGAGAAGGTTCTGTGAGGAGGTCTTGTGAGGAAGGTCTTGTGAGGAGGTCTGTTGAGGAGGTCTTGTGAGGAGGTCTGTGAGGAGGTCTTGTGGAGGAGTCTTGTGAGGAGGTCTGTGAGGAGGTTTGTGAGGAGGTCTGTAACGAGATCGTGAGGTGGTCTGTGAGGAGGCTGTGAGGAGGTCTGTGAGGAGGTCTTGTTGTTCAGGTCTGTGAGGAGGCTGTGAGAAGATCTGTGAGGAGGTCTGTGAGGAGGTCTGTGAGGCGGTCTGTGAGGCGGTCTGTGAGGCGGTCTGTGACGCGGTCTGTGAGGCGATCTGTGAGGCGGTCTCTGTGAGGCGGTCTCTGTGAGGCGGTCTCTGTGAGGCGGTCTCTGTGAGGCGGTCTCTGTGAGGCGGTCTCTGTGAGGCGGTCTGTGAGGCGGTCTGTGAGGCGGTCTGTGAGGCGGTCTGTGAGGCGGTCTGTTGTGGAGGTCTGTGAGGCGGTCTGTGAGGAGGTCTGCTGAGGCGGTCTGTGAGGCGGTCTGTGGGCGGTCTCTGTGAGGCGGTCTCTGGAGGCGTTCTGTGAGCGGTCTGTGAGGTGGTCTTCTGTCGAGCGGTCTCTGTGAGGCGGTCTCTGTGAGGCGGTCTGTGATGATCTACTGCTTTGGTGATATCATTTGGTTTCTTTGGGACTTGAACCTCCTCCTCTTGTGATGTGTGAACTCTGAAGCGGCACTTAATTTACCTAATTTACATCTTGACATTTATAAAAATAAAATACTAACTGCATAAATTGTCATAAAAGTGAAATTGCAATCTTGGCTCTAGAAAATTATGATTTTTGGCACGTTGCCTTCAACTACAAGCTCTTCTACAGGATTTCGAAGTGTGACAGAAGAGCAGTTGTTCTCTTGTTTGCCCCTCATTTGCATGATGTATCAGGGATGCTTTTGTGAATGGACTTTGGCTCCAAATACGGGACAGAAAAGTTCATTTTTCTTTCCTCTCAATAATGTCTGGGCTCTTGTCCAGCAGCACATCACATTAACAATAATTTAACTGATAAATGTCATCAATTAGCAAAGCGAAGATAAACACAAGTGTCAGAATGTGGCTGGCCTGGTCTGAGTCGGTCCTCGATGGTTTCAGTCTCGATGGAGCTCATGTTGAATATCCAAACAGACCGGATTATTCATCTTTCTGTTTCTTACTTTATATTGGCATATTTAAGTTTAAAAAACACACTATGCCAAATGTACTACTGGAGTTGTATTTAGCTTCAGCCACGCTTGTTTGATGCTCTCGAGGTCCTCTTCACTTGAGCCCCAGAAATCACGCCGTTCCAACTTTCTGAGCTGTACTGAGCCGTTTTTAAGTTCATAAATCATCGCCAGACTCGTTCTGAGCCGTCAAATCGCCTTCTTTACATCTGAGCATCTCGGTGCTTATTTCAGCATGTCAGTGGAGTTGCTCGTAAGGCTCGCTTCTTTATGGTTCATTCCCCCTGCTGCGCTAACGTTTGCTGCGCTAACATCAAATCCCAGTGGAGCCTGATGGAACATAATGTGTGGTTTTTTTATGGCGGCAGAGTGGCCAGCACAAAGCCCTGACCGGGCCTTTCTATGCGGCGTTTTCATGTTGATCTCGTCTGGGTGGGTTTCCTCCGGGTTCCTCAAGTTAACCACATCAACCCAAAACACGCACAGTATATTGAAGGTATCGTCCTGCTATAGTCCAGACCGAGCCTAACTCAAGATCTAGAGCTCAGTCCTCGGCGACCACTGCTCCTGACCAGCTGTCCCAGTGGCTTTGAGGAATGGGTCAAATGCAGAGGACAAATTCCCCTTCGGTGACAATAAATACTAATCTAATCTATACCGTGGCTTTATTTTAAGTTCTAAAACATGAAATGTCAAAACAAAGCACAAATAATGCATCAAGATGTTATCTTTAATATAATGTTACACATAGGCTTTATCTACCTCAGAGTACAAGATTAGAGAGATGATCGTAGAGATGATTCGAGTCCACAGAACCTTCACTGATCGAGGGTTTTCAGGTCTGTCTCTATAAATACAAGGGTTATATTTGAGCTGAATGTGGAACGACCGGCTGCTCTGTTTTATCGCACACTCACACACACAGCAGCAAAAATACACCGCGCTCCTGGGAGACGGTCGCCATGGCAGCCGTTACTGTGGCGACCGCTCATCCTACATGTGATGCTCAGTCAGAGAAGAAGGAAGTGAACTAGAAAAAGATCTGTTACACTTTTTCTCATTCTTTGAAACTTTATCTGAACAGGGCTTTAGGTCTGTGAGATCCGGACTAAGACTCTAAACCAGTGTGTCTTTGGTCTGTGAGATCCGGACTAAGACTCTAAACCAGTGTGTCTTTGGTCTGTGAGATCCGGACTAAGACTCTAAACCAGTGGTGTTTTTGGGTTTGTGGGATCCTGGACTTAAGACTCTAAACCATGGTGTCTTTGGTCTGTGGGATCCGGACTAAGACTACTAAAACCAGTGCCACTTTGGTCTGTGAGATCCGGACTAAAGATCTAAACAGTGTGTCTTTGTATGTGAGAATCTGGACTAAGACTCTAAACCAGTGTGTCTTTGGTCTGTGAGATCGGACTAAGACTCTAAACCCAGTGTCATTTGGTCTGTGAGATCCGGACTAAACTCTAAACCAGTGCCAATTTGGTCTGTGAGATCCGGACTAAGACTCTAACCAGTGTGTTTTGGTCTGTGGGATCCGGACTAAGACTCTAAAACAAGTGCCACTTTGGTCTGTGAGATCCGGACTAAGACTAAACCAGTGGTGTCTTTGGTTCGGTGGGATCCGGACTAAGACTCTAACCAGTGCCACTTGGTCTGTGGGATCCGGACTAAGACTCTAAACCAGTGTGTCTTTGGTCTGTGAGATCCGCGACTAAGACTCTAAACCAGTGTGTCTTTGGTCTGTGGGATCCGGACTAAGACTTCTAAACCAGTGTGTGCTTGGTCTGTGAGATCCGGACTAAGACTCTAAACCAGTTGTGTCTTTGGGCTTGTGGGATCCCGGACATAAGACTCTAAACCAGTGCTCACTTTGGTCTGGTGAGATCCGGACTAAGACTCTAAACCAGTGTGTCTTTGGTCTGTGGGATCCGACTAAGACTCTAAACAAGTGCCACTTTGTGTTCTGTGAGATCCGGACTAAGACTCTAAACCAGTGTGTCTTTGGTCTGTGAGATCCGGACTAGACTCTAAACCAGTGTGTTTTGGTCTGTGGGATCCGGACTAAGACTCTAAAACAGTGGGTCTTGGTCTGTGAGATCCGGATAACTCTAAACCAGTGTGTCTTTGTTCTGTGAGATCTGGACTAAGACGTTAAACCAGTGTGTTCTTTGGTCTGTGAGATCCGGACTAAGACTCTAACCAGTGTGTCTTGGTCTGTGAGATCCGGACTAAGACTCTAACCAGTGTGTCTTTGTCTGTGAGATCCGACTAAGACTCTAAACCAGTGTGTCTTTGGTCTGTGAGATCTGGACTAAGACTCAAACCAGTGTGTCTTTGGTCTGTGAGATCCGGACTAAGACTCTAACCAGTCTGTCTTTGGTCTGTGAGATCCGGACTAAGACTCTAAACCAGTGTGTCTTTGTCTGTGGGATCCGGACTAAGACTCTAAACCAGTGCCACTTTGGTCTGTGAGATCGGACTAAGACTCTAAACCAGTGTGTCTTTGGTCTGTGGGATCCGGAAGACTCAAACCAGTGCCACTTTGGTCTGTGAGATCCGGACTAAGACTCTAAACCATGTGTGTTTTGGTCTGTAGAATCCGGACTAGAACTCTAAACCAGCGTGGTCTTTGGTCTGTGGGATCCGGACTAAGACTCTAAACCAGTGCATTGGTCTGTGAGATCCGGGACTAAGACTCTAAACCAGTTGGTCTTTGGTCTGTGAGATCCGGACTAAGACTCTAAACCAGTGCCACTTTGTGCTGAGATCTGGACTAGCTCTAACCAGTGTGTCTTGGTCTGTGAGATCGGACTAAGACTCTAAACCATGTGTCTTTGGTTGTGGATCGGATAGACTCTATAACCAGTGTGTCTTTGGTCTGTGGGATCCGGACTAAGACTCTAAACCAGTGTGTCTTTGGTCTGTGAGATCCGGACTAAGACTCTAAACCAGTGTGCCTTTTGGTCTGTGAGATCAGGACTAAGACTCTAAAACCAGTGGTCACTTTGGTCTGAAGATCCGGACTAAGACTCTAAACCAGTGTCACTTTGGTCTTGAGATCTGGACTAAACATCTAAACCAGTGTCACTTGGTGGTCTGAAATCTGGACTAAGACTCTAAAACCATGGTGTCTTTGGTCTGAGATCAGGACTAAGACTCTAAACCAGTGCCACTTGTGGTCTGAGATCTGGACTAAGACTCTAAACCAGTGCCACTTTGGTCTGAGATCAGGACTAAGACTCTAAACCAGTGTCACTTTGGTCTGTGAGTCAGGACTAAGACTCTAAACCAGTGTCACTTTGGTCTGTGAGATCCGGACTAAGACTCTAAACCAGTGTCCTTTGGTCTGAGATCTGGACTAAGACTCTAAACCAGTGTGTCTTATGGTCTGTGAGATCCGGACTAAGACTCTAAACCAGTTGCCACTTTGGTCTGAGATCAGGACTAAGATCTAAACAGTGCCACTTTGGTCTGTGAGATCCGGACTAAGACTCTAAACCAGTGTCACTTTGGTCTGTGAGATCCGGACTAAAGACTCTAAACCAGTGCCACTTTGGTCTGTAGATCCGGACTAAGAACTCTAAACCATGGCCACTTTGGTCTGAGATCAGGACTAAGACTCTACCAGTGGCCACTACTAAGACTCTAAACCAGTGCCACTTTGGTCTGAGATCTGGACTAAGACTCTAAACCAGTGCCACTTTGGTCTGAGATCAGGACTAAGACTCTAAACCAGTGCCACTTTGGTCTGAGATCAGGACTAAGACTCTAAACCAGTGCCACTTTGGTCTGAGATCTGGACTAAGACTCTAAACCAGTGCCACTGGTCTGAGATCAGGAAAACTGACGTTTGGTTTCATGATTTTGTGTTTTGATGTGGGTCAAAGTGATGAAAGTTGATTCAACAGACAATTCTAAGATGAATGGATTATCTGTGCTCGTGCGATCGGGGAAATGACACGGCGAGCTGAGGTATAAATATGACATACTTTTTCACACAGTCAGTTTAAGGATATTAAAACAATACTGTACTGGTCAAACTCGGTCAAAATAAAAACTTAAGAGACTAAATAAAGGCTCATTTAGACTGAATTTAAAAAAAAAAGAATAATGTAACTAATCACTAAAAACAGTACATTTCTGTCGGACGCAGGATCTTGGTGTTATGTATTTAGTTTGTTGTAATATCGATTATTGCTTCAGATTGATACTTTTGTGATGTACTGCCCTGGTGTGACTGTGATGGAGGGACGAGCGCAGACAACAGTTCCTGTGTTTCTTTTATGAGGCGTTCGTCGCTCATCGCTATGGTAATTCATGCTGTTGAATCTGCTGTTTTGCTCATAAAATTGTGAATTAAAGGCGGATTGTCAAAAAATACATCTTATTATACATTTACATCTCTGCTGTATTCTTGGGTAAATATAAGTGACTACGGGGGCCCTTTAGGGGGGGCTGGTGCCTAAGCCCCACCTGGACTCTGTCTGTGGTATGGAGTGGATGAATACAATTGCAAAGGAACTTTGAGCGTGAAAAGTGCATTTTAAAAGATGAATGCATTATTACTAATATTCTTTGGAGATGGTCCATGAATGAATCTCAAATGTTTGTTGTCATTGTCACAATAACAACATTCAAATGTTGGCAATCTAATGTGCTAAACGTGCATGTGAACGTCTTGATTTAGGTTCAAATGTGCTGAAATATCACTTTACTTTTATGAAATGTGTGACTGTGTGACTGTGTAAATGTGTAAATGTTTGACTGTGTGACTGTGTGACTGTGTAAATGTGTGACTGTGTGACTGTGTGACTGTGTAAATGAAATGTGTCAATGTGTAAATGTGTGACTGTGTGACTGTGTAAATGTGTGACTGTGTGACTGTGTGACTGTGTAAATGAAATGTGTCAATGTGTAAATGTGTGACTGTGTGACTGTGTAAATTTGTGACTGTGTGACTGTGTAAATTAAATGTGTGACTGTGTGACTGTGTAAATTAAATGTGTGACTGTGTGACTGTGTGACTGTGTAAATGTGTGACTGTGTAAATGTGCAAATGTATAAATGTGTAAATGTATAAATGTGTGACTGTGTAAATGTGTGACTGTGTGACTGTGTGACTGTGTAAATGTGTAAATGTTTGACTGTGTGACTGTGTAAATGAAATGTGTAAATGTGTGACAGTGTAAATGTGTGACTGTGTGACTGTATAAATGAAATGTATAAATGTGTGACTGTGTAAATGTGTGACTGTGTAAATGTGTGACTGTGTGACTGTGTAAATGAAATGTGTAAATATGTAAATGTGTGACTGTGTTACTGAATGTTTGACTGTGTGAGACTGTGTGACTGAATGTGTGACTGTGTAAATGTGTGACAGTGTAAATGAAATGTGTAAATGTGTGACTGTGTAAATGTGCATATGTATAAATGTGTGACTGTGTGACTGTGTTACTGTGTGACTGTAGTGTGTATGGAGAATGAATAATGGACAACATTGTAGTGAGTGACTTTGAGCATCTGGGAAAGCGCTATATTGCTTTAGTGTTTATTATGAGCACTCGGGAGCTGAGCACTCGGTGGCTGAGCACTCGGTGGCACTTGAGCACTCGGGGGCTGAGCACTCGGGGGCTGAGCACTCGGGGGCTGAGCACTCGGGAGCTGAGCACTCGGTGGTTGAGCGGGGCTGGAGCACCGGTGGCTGAGCACTCGGTGTTGAGCTAAATCGGGGTGAGCATCGGGGGTTGAGCACTCGGGGGCTGAGCACTCGGGGAGCTGAGCACTCGGGGCTGAGCACTCGGTGGTTGAGCACTCGGGGGCTGAGCACTCGGGGGCTGAACAACTCGGGGGCTGCAGCACTGAGCACTCGGTGGTTGAGCACTCGGGGGCTGAGCACTCGGGGGCTGAGCACTCGGGAGCTGAGCACTCGGTGGCTGAGCACTCGGTGGTTGAGCACTCGGGGGCTGAGCACTCGGTGGTTGAGTGGCTTGCACTCTCACCTCACAGTAAGAAGGTTCCATGTTCGACTCCTGGGCCTCTCAGTGAGGAGTTTTTCTGCTTCTCAAGTCCTCCAGCTAAGGTCCTAACTAAGCCTAGCACAAGGTTGTTCCAGCTGCACTGAAGAGTGGGTCAAATGCAGAGGACTCATTTCCAAATAAAGAGCACTTTAACCTTCCAAACTATCACATGTATAAATGAGATAACCATTAAATAATCTCTTTGTGCTTGAGCTTCTTCTCTCTTTGTGCATCTCTGCAGAGTCAGTCTGCTCACTCATTCAGTTTCCATAGCAGCAGCCGGAGCCTCGGCCAATCACAACTCACTTCCTGCTTGTTTCAGATTGGTCCAGCTGCTCTGACTCTGGGCTCTCATTTCTGCTGCTGCACTTTGTGATCAGACCGGACCCAGACAGAACCAGGCACAGTCCCACAAACGGGGACGTTCAGCCATTCCACAACAGCACTTAACATACGAGAGTAAATGTACTTCCAACTGTACTTTTATCCTACTATGGTTTCTTAACTGTACTGTAATACTATTACCTGGAAATAGATATACATTTGTTCTTATTCTAAATGGTTTATACTTTGAAAATAGTGCAGATTATTTTATGGTTTTACGGTCAAATTTTACATCCAAACTGTTACTTTCATCAAATATTTGTTACTCTTCTTAAATTAGGATGTGTACTTTACTTTTACTTCAGTATTGATATTATTCTAAAGTAACGGAGCTGAAAATATTTTGTCTGTGTCTTGAACCCGTTGTGCTAAAAGGGTTGTAGAAGTTTGTCAGAATGAGTCCAAACTGTGTGACAAACTTCAGACATACTTTGTTCACCATTTTATAAACAGTTTCTATTTTAGTGAATTAAAAGTCAAAATTGTTACATCAGAGCATAAGATTAGACAAGAAACTAAAACCAAATGATAATTGTGACAGTATTAAAAGAAAAATGAGTCATTTCAACTCAATTTACACAAAAAATAAATGTGTTAAATGTGTTTTGTCACATTATCTTGACTTTATCTTTCAGAAAACTTAAAGCTGATCATAAACAAGAGGATTGGTGATTTATTAGACAATGTGAATGTAAGGAAAATAAGGAGTTTATTGTTGTTTTGTCAATAATCGTGAATAAATGTAAAGTTTCTTCTCATGAAAATCGTATCTGTGAATAGTTTGAATTTCATCAAAGCTGGATGATACTGACACACATTTATTTCTCTGTATTTTCTTTTATTATCCTGAAAGCAACAATCAGAAGAACTTACATGCAACTGTAAGCGCACTCTAATGAACGTGATCTGGCCATGGTTTATTAAGGACTTAAAAACAGCAAGGCAGATCTCCGAGCTCTACTTTTGACGTCACAGATATGGCAACTTTGAAACTGAGTGTTTTCTGAGGCTCAGAGGGAGAGGATTTACCAAACAGGATTCAGGAAACAAGCCTGAATTTAAGCTAAAGTCAACTCCAGCGATGTTTCTGATGAGGGAACAATTTTACATAATGGTTAAACACTCAAAACAGAACATTTACCTAATATACGTCCTTTAACAGCAGATGAAATGGCTGCCAGTAACATACACATAAACATAATCAAATTTTAATAATTGCTATGAAAAAGGTTAATTAAAAATTAAATGAAAATTATCATTATTTTATTTTATTATTTTATTTAATATTTTTGTTGTTCTTGAATAAAAAAAAATAATAATAAAGAACTCTGCTCCAAACTACAAGCTTTTATGGCCAGAGGATTGGCTTTGGACCTCGATTAAACAGACCCAAACTGATCACTGACGATTAGAAATGAAATCTCAATCTCATGAAATGAAATGAAAGTTCTATGAATTGCTTAGACCTTGTTGAAAGGACTCTAAACTCTAAACGATAAGATTCAACATTCGCGGCTCATAAGTTTGGATATTATTTCAAAAACGGTGAATCTGCCCTGCGCTCATCACATTTTAGAACGTGAACGCAGCCTAGAGTTTCTGCGTTCCGAACACTTCTGACTGCGTTCTCTGTTGTAACAAAGGCATTTCTGAGGTTGCGGTGGCCCCTCTGGTCGGATCCACGCCGAAGCGCGCGCCCCCCCCCGCCCCCCCCCCCCCCCTGCTGTGACGCTGTACATCGCCTCTCGTCGCTCTCGTCTTGATAAAAAGGAGCTATTTTTAGGGCCGTGCTTCTATAGAGCAGAGTGCAGCATCAGCAACAACCTGACAGCCGCAGATAACGGCTGAATACAGATGATTTAGACGCGCGGCGCGGAGACACAACCGCCGCGGAACGAGATACCGGCGAGGAAATTCAGAGAGGGAAACATATTTAGTCGCAGAACACTGAATTCAAATCGATATTGTGACGTATTTCATTGCATGGTCCAATCAGAGTACTGTATTCTGAATATTCTGAATTACGGATGCGAAAACTATACTGTAATATGCGAGATTTTGCAGCCGTTTTCTCGTTTTCTTTGTGGTTTCTTGAAAAGCTGTGGTTTCGAAAAGCATCGCGACAAGAACATGTACTTAAAAGAAACATATTGAATTAAACAAACTGAACTGAATCGCACACATCTGTATATTGTAAATGATCTCGTCTTGTGTCGTTGCACTTTATTACAGTGTGAAAGCGTGACAGGAATAGAACAGTTTGTTGGTTTCGTTGCACTCTTTATTATTCATTTATTTATCACTGAATAGAGACGGACAACATTCATTTATTTATTCGATTTTTTAAACATACAACAACAAAAACTTACATCAAACAAACTGACCTATGTAAAAAAATAAATAAAATAAAATAATAATAATAATAATAATAATAATAATAATACTAGATCATGTTATAATAATAAAAATAAAAATAATAATAATACTAATAATAATAATAATAATACTAGATCATTTCATAATAATAATAATAATAATAATAATAATAATAATACTAGATCATGTTATAATAATAAAAATAATAATAATAATACTAATAATAATAATACTAGATCATTTAATAATAATAATAATAATAATAATAATAATAATACTAGATCCTTTCATAATAATAATAATAATAATAAATACATTTGTTTAAAAACATTTCTAGTTTGAAGCTTGAATTGCATAATCAAGTACTGCAATGTGTTCCTTTGAAAAGAGTGAAGAGTGACTGTACCAGAACAGAGTTAGTCTAATTTAATACTCTGAAAATGCACTTTCTGTACATGTATGAAGTATTTTCTCACACGTTGCTAATTGCTTGAACGTCAGCGTGATTATGGTTGTGTTTTATGATTGTTTATTGGCTCTTTTTGGACACGGCATATGTTTTCTTCTCCCGTTTTAGTTCCACTTCCTGCTGTGAAGACGTCTGCGGCAAAAGCTCTATGTTGACTATTAAATGATCAGATATTCTTTAGTTTCGCTCGTTCTTCTCATGTTTCTCATGTCTATCCTTTGAAAATACCACAATAACTTAATGTTTTGCCCTTAAATAAAGACGGTTACGGTCTTACTCTTACTTGAATAGTAGCTTCTCCAGATGCTTTTTACTTTGACGCAAGTTTTTTTTAAGCCCACTACTACCAACCACTTTGTTTTATTTTAGTCATTTTATTTTGTAGTAACGTTGCTCTTACTTCAGTACAATTTCTGTCTTCTCTGAGCACCTCTGACTGTGATTAAAAGCACTTATTACATGAGCTGTCCCTTGTTTTTCAGTGATGTCGCGTCTTACCTACGTTTGCCAAAAGTGCGATTTTTATTCGCAATTACACTTTTCACGCCCCTGAACGCCTCTCAGCCCACGTTCGCACCTGCTTCGGACCGGGACAGGAGCGGCCCGACCGTGTCTTCTGTGTCACCGTGACAACAGTCGGATCAAGAGCGTACGGACGGCGAAAAGCGGACGGTTTTAGCGCCACTCCCGGCCGGCGCTCCCTCCGGCCTCGTTACAGCATCCGGAGCATCTCTGATAAGGCTCGCGGTTAATGGTCCGGCCTCTTCGGATAAACAGTCCGCTGGGTCCGCGAGGGTTTGACTGAGTTAGCGTTGAGCGGCGCGGATGGAGCCGTGTGGTCGCTTCATGTATGTGTCCTCACCCCGTCCACATTTGTCCCTCAAAAGACAAGGTTTTTAGGGTTGAAACAGGACCTGATTTCAAACATTAGGAAGTGCTGCATGTGTTTTAATTATGGCTGAAGTCTTTTGGTCATTTAGTCAATTCATCCGTCACTGATAGATTTCATGAGTTATAAGAACTTTGTGAGTTTGTTCTGCCTTTTTATATATTATATTTTTGAATGAAATCACGTGTGCCTATTTTCAGTTTTTTAAGCATACAGCAATAAAAACGTACATAAAACAAACTGACCTATGTAAAGAAAAATATGTAAAAAAAAAAAATATATATATATATATATATATATATATATATATATATATAACATAAAATAACACAAAATAACATAAAATACATAAAATACATAAAATTACACAAAATTACACTAAATAAATAAAATAAATTTCAAAATAATAATAATAATAATAATAATAATAATAATAATAATTAAAACAAAAAAAAAACAAAAAAAAACAAAAAACATTTCTAGTTTGAAGCTTGAATTGCATAATCAATTACTTCAATGTGTTCCTTTGAGTAATTTGAGTAAGTAATTGTATTCTGAATTCTGAAAGAGTAACTGTACCGGAACAGAGTTAGTCTAATTTAGTATATTTATTAGTTATTATTATTATAAGGATTTGTTTTCAGTGCAGTTTAGGTGAAATATTTGGTTAGATCGTAGAGACTCATTCGTTTCCAAACCTCGCCCATTTGAATGGATGAGTCAATGCACTCAGTGCCGTGTCTTCAGTCGACCACAGTCCTAAGCCCTCAGAACTAGTTCATAGTTCTCACAAGACACCGTTCAAATTCACATGGCTCGCTTTTGGAGCAGCTTTTTCAGGTGGAACTGGAACTGAAACTGGAGCGGATCATAAAAGCGCTGTCTCACTTCCGCGTCGTTCAAGTGAAACACAAAACGTACTCTTTTACAACAACATAAAAGTTCATTTGAGGCATTTATTTGTGGAGTTCTGTTGTTACTTGGGATCAACTTATTCTATGGCTATATTTTTGGGATTCTTCAGTATTTCGGTCATATTTTGTTTGGTAATTCATCTTTGAGCTCTACATGCACAGCGTCGTATTAGATTTAACTGCATTTTTAATAGTAATTCATCTTGATTTTTGTTATTCATCTTGATTTTTTGACTGCACGTTTCTAATTGCACTTGTCTTATCTTTGAAGATGAGATAATAGAACTTATTTTGCCATGTTTTTGCAGCTTTTTGGCAGTTTTCTGACAGTATAAACTATATATTCCATATTTTAATTGCGCATACAGCAATTTTAATCATGTCTTTTAGAAAATATGTTACAAACCTGGTTCAGATTGTGTTCAAACTCTGCTCCCGACACAAAGAACTGAAGGATGGGACACATTTTCCTATCTTTCTTAACGTTATTGTCCCGTAAAACTATAACAGCTTCTTCCCTTTTGTATTTCTTCTTTCCTCCCGAGCTTTGTTCCGATTTTGACTGCAGTACAAGTTAGTTCATCTGTTTTCTGTTGACTTTCCCATCACCTGAATGCAAGTTGTCGATGCGAACACTTTGAACTTCAACCCCATCGTCATATTTCGGCGCCTCTTTCCGAAATCCCCGCTCTCGCCCCCGTGACAGTCAGAGCGGCGCGTTTGTCTCCAGATCTGCTTCATCCGAGAACAGAGACGAGCGGTAATTGCGCGCGCTGATGAATCTCCACTGGAAGCTTTTAATGAGGCTGTTAACCTACTTGTGCCACTCAGAGTCGGCGCGAAGGAGCGACGGCGAACCGCTCAAACGAGACCGCCGCGTCCAATAATGTGAGCGACTGAACGGGCAGGATGGAGCCACTCTCGCGTTTCTTGACATGCTTTTGTTGCATGTAAAAACCAGTCTTTCTGCACGCGCTTGGACTACGTTTTGCGGCGGTTTAATGTTTTATAGTGTCTGGCCTGAGCTTGTCATGATCAAATTGGGCGTCGGTTCACCCACTGTAAACTTTACGGGACAGTCGAGAGTGCTTCTGTGCCGCCGTTTAGTGTAAACGCTCTATTTGTTGTTTTTTCTACTGTAATATTCTTCTTTTGTGTGTAATTTTTCTGTCATATTCAGTGCTTCATATGTCAACAGGTGATTAATTGTATCGTAAAATATCTTATTTCTTATCCCATATTTAAATCAAACAGTCCTTTTTAGAATTGTTACTTTGTTTACAGGTCGATTTATCTTTTATTTTTTTAAATGTTCTTCATCTTATACATACAGAACATGTTGAACTTTTATTTTTCAGTCTGTGAGTTCCCAATTTGTCCAAAGATTTGACTTCTTAAACCGACTAATGAGTAAAAATTGACATTAGCAATTAGGCTAAAATGATGCACATTTACAAACTCATACAACAGACCCCAGATAAATGTATTGTTTTATCATTTTGATGGATTAAAACTGTTAAATATTGGTATTGGACGAATATCGGCTCTTCCCAAGGTAAAGTCGACGTGTACCGGTTAGCTGAGGCTAATGTTTCTGCTTTATCTGGCTTTAGTGGACCAAAGTTGGACCAAATATTCACGACTTAATAATATTATGTGGGATTATGTTTTACAGGGATTTATATTGGGCACATTTTTACATATAATACACATTTTCTGCGTGTTTGTTAATGCATGAACTCGTTAGAGCGTGTTGGTCTTGAGGACACTTTGAGTCAGATAAATAACGATTCTCAAGTGTATTTTTCCGAGCTTAAAGGGGCTGCACCCGCTTTGCTTCATATCATTAAATCTGTTTTGCTCCAGTACAGATAAATACAATGTAAAAGCAGCTCTTTGGGTCAAAACCAGACCGATGTGCGCTGCCTGTTTCTAATTATAGAGCGTTTTATCCTCTGTGTACCAGGAAGTGTGCCGTTAGCATGCTAGTTGTTGTTAGCATTCATGGTAAGACTCTGCTCTGGCTTCTAAACTCATTGGCGTGAATAATTAGGACGCTCAGAATGTTCAGAAAGTGTTTCGTGTTTCTCGTGTTCAGGAATCAACGTCTCGAAACCTAAACTTGACCTTAAGTTGAACACGTGCCGTTATCTCCTGTGTGTCCCCCAGTGCAGTGTCTGGAGATGACCACGAAGCGGAAGCTGATTGGTCGGCTGGTGCCATGTCGCTGTTTCCGTGGCGAGGAGGAGGTCATCTCGGTGCTGGACTACTCCCACTGCAGCCTGCAGCAGGTCCCCAAGGAGATCTTCAGCTTTGAGCGCACTCTGGAGGAGCTCTACCTCGACGCCAACCAGATCGAGGAGCTGCCCAAAGTAAGGACACAGACGGGTTGTTGAGAAGCTGGTCACATGGCAACGCATGTATGTCAACAGCATCGGGGTCATCGAGTTTACGGTTTCAGCGTCATATATTTCGATTTCTGTCATATTATGCATCATTTAGGCTTTTTAAACACTTTTAGGTCCTGGTTCAGGCCCAGTTAAGTCCTGACGTAGACTGGGTTTGGTCCTGTTCCAGTCCTGGTCTGGTCCTGGTTTGAGCCCAGATAAGTCCTGACGTAGACTTGGTTTGGTCCTGTTCCAGTCCTGGTCTGGTCCTGGTTTGAGCCCAGTTAAGTCCTGACGTAGACTGGGTTTGGTCCTGTTCCAGTCCTGGTCTGGTCCTGGTTTGAGCCCAGTTAAGTCCTGACGTAGACTGGGTTTGGTCCTGTTCCAGTCCTGGTCTGGTCCTGGTTTGAGCCCAGATAAGTCCTGACATAGACTGGGTTTGGTTCTGTTCCAGTCCTGGTCTGGTCCTGGTTCGGGCCCAGTTAAGTCCTGACATAGAGTGGGTTTGGTCCTGTTCCAGTCCTGGTCTGGTCCTGGTTTGAGCCCAGATAAGTCCTGACATAGACTGGGTTTGGTTCTGTTCCAGTCCTGGTCTGGTCCTGGTTCGGGCCCAGTTAAGTCCTGACATAGAGTGGGTTTGGTCCTGTTCCAGTCCTGGTCTGGTCCTGGTTTGAGCCCAGATAAGTCCTGACGTAGACTCCGTTTGGGCCTGTTCCAGTCCTGGTCTGGTCCTGGTTTACATTAAAACCCCTTAAACTTTTCCTTTAGTTCTTCCATGTTGTCCACCATCTTCTAAAGGAAACCTCTGAAGCTGCTTGATCTACTGGACATAAAACTGAAGCTGTAAATCTCTTATTTCAGTCAAATCCATCATTCTGGGAAGCATCAGGCTCAGTTTGTCCTCCAAACCATCAAGTAAAAAATGACCCTCAAAGAAAATGAAAAATGAATCGGACTTTCATATGGATTCTGCCTGGACCTGAAGCCCCTAAAACTCATTTTTAGTGACTTTACCTTCAGCTTTTAAAGGAGAATTGTCAAACCCAATAAATGGTAAAACTAGTCCTCACCAGACACCAGCTTTACTCCTTCACATATTTAACAAAGAAAATCCAGGCGAGATGTAAGATCTGATTTCCTCTGAGCAGAGCTTGTTTCTACTTCTGATTCGAGTGAAACAGACTCCAGAGTCCAAAACGTCACAAAGGCTCCAGCCGATTGCTCCAGAGGTCCAGGAACAGCTTCAGTCTGAAATTGGGCTCCTTTTTTCAGGCGTTTTTTGAAAAATAGTCCCAAAGCATAAGGGGTTAATGCTCCTGTACCTGGGCCCTGAAGTAGTAGTACTGAAGTAGTACTACATGAACTAAACTAAAACTCATCCTTCGTGAACAGAACCATGAAATAACCGTGGTCATTATAAAAGTGGCATTAAAACAACCTTTACAACAGCTTTCGGGGCTTTAGGCATGTATTCTGTAATAGTGCCAGCAGAGGGCACAAGGACTCCACCTGCAATTTGATTATTGCATATTTGTGTCTCACACAGATGGTAAAAAGTATGAGTAAAAGTACACACTGTGGGCTGGATTCGTGGCACATGTGCCATACACACAGAGCTCGCCACAGCGGAGGGAAAGGCAGGTGCAGTCGAGACGTGGCACAAACGCTCATGGCGTCTTTGGAAAATACAAAACTGGGCAATTGTGCCTCAACGCACAACATCTGAGACATTTATCACGACTGCGAGAGGTAAAACTGCGTGAACATGAGGCACGTTTGAGAAGCAGGTGTGAACTTTGACCCGGACCGACGACTGCAGTTTCAGGCAGAAATAAAATGTGCTCTAATGAATCATGTGTGACACGCCCAGAAATGAAGAACACGTGTGTAGTGGCAAGTTGTTTTAGCACTGAAATGACTGATCAGGAGTGGACTTTAAAAACACGGAGGAGCACTTTGTAGATTGCATTTAGACAATGTCAAGGAGATCAGGAGTTTCAAGAGAAAAAACTGAATGAAACAAAATGACAAGAGAACAATGTAACGTTCTTGTATAATGTTAAAAACAATAGTTTATAGAAGCTTTTTCCAAGACTAAACCCGGACTGAACCACGATTCCTCCAGAACTGAACCCGGTCTGGAACACAACTACCCCAACACCACAAACCTGGTCTAAACCGTGCTTTGTTCCAGCCTCTGCCTTTGTCCTGCCGTTATAACAAGCTGTGATTTAGCCGTCTTCATTATGCGCCGCGCTGTTATTCTCCGTGATGGAGGTATTTTTAGCTGTATTTCGGCTCGGCGCTCGCTCTCTGCCGCTGCATCCGTTTTGGCACTGGCTTCTTCTTCTTCTTCTTCTTCTTCTTCTTCTTCTTCTTCTTCTTCTTCTTCTTCTTCTTCTTCTTCTTCTTCTTCTTCTTCTTCTTCTTCTTCTTCTTCTTCTTCTTCTTCTTCTTCTTCTTCTCTTCTTCTTCTTCTTCTTATTCTTCTTCTTCTTCTTCTTCTTCTTCTTCTTCTTCTTCTTCTTCTTCTTCTTCTTCTTCTTCTTCTTCTTTTCTTCTTCTCTTCTTCTTCTTCTTCTTCTTCTTCTTCTTCTTCTTCTTGACTTCTTCTTTCTTCTTCTTTTCTTTAACTCTTCTTCTTCTTCTTTCTTCTTCTTCTTCTTCTTCTTCTTCTTCTTTATGTAAATCCTGTTTTATTTCGTGCGTCTGTGTTTCGGACGCGCTGCGTGTTGAGCCCCGGGGCAATGCTGCACACGGAGGGGAGGACGTCCTGGCATTATTCAGGGAAAAAACCGCAGCTTTCTCCGCGACATTAGGGATGTGCCTCCAGCCTCGCGCGTCTTAGTTTTGGGCTTGGGTCTAAGTTTGATGTTGTTGTTTTCGATCGATTATCTCCTTTTGCTTCCATTTTTTTTTTCCTCTTCTATTTGAATTTAGTTTGGAATTGGAATGGCCGTTGGAGTCGGAGTGCCTTTTGACCTCGTCGGCCAGCGTGCCAAAGGGCGGCCATTGTAACCGTTTCTAATCGCCAGTGACCAGCGTGTTGTTAGAGGTCTGCGGTCCAATCATCTGCCAGTAAAAGCTTGTCTGTTTTGTCTTAAAAAAAAGGGGAGTCTAATTCTGTGTCTTTTTTTTTTTTTTAATCTGTTCAGGAAATTTCATAATTAAAGCTATTTTTAAACGGCACAAAATTGAATTGAAAATGATGAGATTGTTCAATGGGAGGAAACAAATGTCAGATACTGTTTTGTGTCTTATCACCCATATATAATACTATAATACTCAATAACATGTTTTCATCAAACTCAAATCACCTTTTACACCAAACTTTTACTTCCAAATTAACTAAGATTTAACTTCTCTTTAAAAACTGGAATACAAGTTGTGATTACTCTAATTGGTTTCCCCTCTTTTTTCTTTGTTTTTTTTCTTTATCAGAACCCGTACTGGTGTGAACAATCTCAAGTGTAACTGTCATGGCATTTCAATATTTTCAGATAACTCTGGAAAATCAGACCACGATCAGATTTCGGTGCGATTACAAACCACGCTCACACTTCAAGCTGATTTGTTAATGACGGTGTGAACATGTGAACAGCAGTCAAATTCCTGTCAGATTTCCTGTAGTTTTTTTCTTCTCAAATGCGACCCGGCCCACTTTTTCTTCTGTGTTGCTCAATCTGATTCGAATCTGATCTATTGCAAAGCGACCGCAGTCTGAACACTGATGACTCTGACTCCTACTGCGCTGAAACGCGACAAGGTAACACATTTGTTTCATTGGAAAAGACGGTAATTAAACAGATGCAGCTTTCAAACGCTGCCAGACGACAGCAGCAGCCAAGGTAGAGGGGGGAAAAAGTGACATTTTTACAGAACTGAAATGGTTTTGTAAAGTGTGACAAAGATAGAATATCAGCGTTTGCCTATTAAAAAGGGAACGATAGGCTGACTAAACTGTAATTCCTCGTTATAATCTGTCTCATGATGTGACGACGCGACTCCTGGTTTAGTCCTGTTTCTTCTTCATCTGCAATGTGAACCAAAAAAACATTTAAAAACATAGCCCCCCCGCTAACATATGCGCAAACGGAATCCCCCCGCAGACACTCCTGACCAGGTGAATGCGAGAAGGCACGCAAGGCAACGCGCTGCAATTACTAGTGTTGCCAGGTGGGCCTTGACAAATTTGAGAAAACAGATTCACACATGAATTTGTCCTGAGCGAACGTCTGCACCAGGAAAGAACGTTTTTTACGAAAGTGTTAGATTTGGAAATAAAGTGCTCTACGTCTCAACTCGTGGCTCCTCCCCTTGTATTGACAGGTGACACTTGTATCAGTATTAGGCCAGTATTTTAACCGGACCAAAACAGAAAGCAGAGAGGCTGAGAGTGCGTTGGTGCCAGTCTTATATACGATAGCGTTTGCAGTAGTGTGCGGTGGCGTTCATGGAGCAGACTTGGGGGGGGTTTCATCAGTATTTAATGGATAACACAAGGGCGAACGAGCCAAACTCCCATGCCCTGTTATACCTGCTGAATGGAGTAGAGTCACTTCACAGATCAGACCCCTAAAAGAAGCTGCTGCCCGCGCTGGTTCTAAAAGCTCGTGTCAGAGAGCGGAGCATGAACACGGCCACAGACTGAGCAGCGGCAGGAGAAGAAGAACCAAGCTTCCCGCAGTACTGCCCAGCGGCCTGCAGATGACACTTAAAGACACCGCGACTTGCAGCTGAGCTTCAGCAGCGGAAGTGAGCTGAAAACGGGCTCATTTGGATTACATTTCGAATCAATTGAAAATATCATTGCGACACGACTTTGAGAATGTTATTGAAAATTGAAAGGTTTTGTAGTGCCAGGGAAATGTACGTAAATTGTGGCGTGAGATATTGGAGGTCTTCCTTTGTGTGTCGAGCCATGAGTCAAACCAGATCGTTCAGGCACTAGTTTGTCCTGAGAGGAGACATCCTGCTTGTACGCCAAATAATATGATGTATTTCTTTTATTTCTTAATATTTTGTCTTTATTAAATCTATGCGCCGCTATGTCGTCTTAATAAAGAATGCCACTGAGCGTTTGGACCACTGATATCTGTGTCCCACCCTCACTTATTCTCCATTCTTATTCCCTTTGTTCAGCAACTGTTCAACTGCCAGGCCTTGAAGAAGCTGAGCATGCCCGACAACGACCTGTCCAACCTGCCCACCACCATCGCCAGCCTCGTCAACCTCAAGGAGCTCGACATCAGTAAAAACGGTAAGCGAACGCTCAAAACTAGCTGATCACGATGAAGACACAAACTGAAGACATCTTTTCATTGCAATATTGTCGAGGCGCAGAATCTTTTCTCCTTTTCAAATGCCTTGACGATCCTTCGGTGCAAATCGTTGACGGCCCGTGTCGCCCCCTCTGTTTCTTTCGCTCAAATAAACGTGTCATTGAATATATTGTGACAGCCCGCAGTATTCTTGTGGGACTAACATCTACTAAAACGTCACCTAACCTGCTAACTTTGCCTTGCTTTCCACCATTGGCAAGTCTTCCTGTCAGCTGACACGCTCGTTTACTCACAGCGACGGCAGCATCAACAGTTGCATTTAAAGGGGTCACTTCTACGCTCCCACTGCCCAATTTGAACACATTCATCCGATTTTTTTAGTGTCGTTGGGTTAATACATTTCAGGACTTTGTTTTAAGGTTTTGTTTAAGTTTGGGGCGTTTTTGTACAATAATGGTTTTATTGTGGGGTTAAGATTGGTAAGATTATGGTTAGACTAGACTAGGACCTGGTTTTGATTATTTATATTTTTATTTGATTAATTATGTGATTATGAGTGTGCGGATTTACTTTCCAAAATATATTTAAAATGGGAGAGAATTGGGCTTTGGGAACATCTTCCAAAACGTTCTGGAAAAACGTGGGGGCCGTAGAGCCGCCGCGGGACACCGGTACGCGCCCGACACTTTGGGAGGAACATTCGTATGATCTTCTTTCAGACCTTATCGACCATAACTAATCCCAGGACTAACCCCTCTGTGTGTTGGTAAAAACAGGGATCCAGGAGTTTCCAGATAACATCAAGTGCTGTAAAGGCCTGTCTGTGGTAGAGGCCAGTGTTAACCCCATCACCAAGTAAGAGTCTAACCTCTACCTCCACCGTCATCCGCTCATGTGATGTTCTGTAAACGCCACCGACCAGGCTCCGAGACCCGGAACCCACCCCGGAAACGGCGTCTGACCAGTTGTCCTCGGGAGTTCGGAACCTCGGACTTTACGGTTTTTGCCAACGTGGAGGTTGTTGTTACATTGAAAATTGAGTTGACTTTAGCGAACGACCGGTGGGAAAATAGCACAAGTTCGGTAAATGTTGTGGTAGCTTCACGTCGTGTCGCGATTGTCCTCGTTAAAGCAGCGATTAAGTCAGATGTTTTGCTTGGACAAGTTAATTTTGCTAAAGAAGTAACAACATTGTCGTGCTGTCCACAAAATAACTTAGACTCAATTAATATACCCAAAAAAATACTCTATGTACTGTATCGCCACATTTAGGATCGACATATTTTGATATTTTAATATTTTAGTGGGCGTAAACCCAAGGAACATTTGAGACGACTTTCCAGTTGAAATTTAAAGTTGGAACTTGAAAACTCTGAACTCCGAGGACAACTGGAACGCAACATAAACTTGGATTTAACCATGACTAGAACAGGGCCAAACCAGGACTAAACCACGACTAGAACAGGACTAAACCAAGTCGACATCCAGACTAAACCATGACTAGAACAGTAGAACAGGACGAAGTCTACATGCCAGACTAAAACCATGACTAGAACAGGGCTAAACCATGACTAGAACAGGACTAAGTCTACATCCAGACTAAACCATGTCTAGAACAGGGCAAACCAGGACATAAACCATGTCTAAAGAAACAGGGCCAAACCAGGACTAAACCATGTCTAGAACAGGGCCAAACCAGGACTAAACCACGACTAGAACAGGACTAAACCAGTGACTAGTAGACAGGACCAAGTCTACATCCAGAACTAAACCATGACTAGAACAGGACTAAACCATGACTAGAACAGGACTAAACCAAGTCGACTCCAGACTAAACCTGACTAGAACCAGGCCACCAACATGACTAGAAACAGGACTAAACCGTACTAGAACAGGACAAGGTCTACATCCAGACTAAACCATGATTAGAACAGGGCCAGACCAGGACTAAACCGTGACTAGAACAGGACCAAGTCTACATCCAGACTAAACCATGACTAGAACAGGGCCAAACCAGGACTAAACCGTGACTAGAACAGGACCAAGTCTACATCCAGACTAAACATGACTAGAACAGGCCAAACCGGACTAAACACACGACTAGAACAGGACTAAAACCAAGTCTCACATCAGGACTAAACCGACTAGAACAGGGCCAAGTCTACATCACGGACTAAAACCATGACTAGAAACAGACATACAGAAACAGACTAAACCTAAGACCTAGGAACAGGACTAAACCATGACTAGAACAGGACTAAACCATGACTAGAACAGGACTAAACCATGACTAGAACAGGACTAAACCATGACTAAAACAGGACTAAACCATGACTAGACCAGGGCCAAACCAAGTCTACATCAGGCCCAAACTGGGACTAAACCAGAAAAAGCCTGAACAAAAGCACAGTCGCATTCATTGCACCTGCCTTTGAACAGTGCAATAAAAAAAATAAAAACACATTGACCATTTCTCCACCTGTTCCCAAATTACTACCAAACCACAAAAGATTTGAAAAAATAAAAAAATTAAAAAACATCTAAATTGATTCCTAAAAAGTGAAATTGCTTGTCCATTGTAATTTGCCCGTCCTTCACTGTGTAATCGCCACATTTTCTTTGACCATGACTCATCCGCGGCTAACAGAGCTAACCGCGCGCTAATGCTTGAGTTGTCAAGGCGACGCGAGGGCTGTCCAAGGCCACCCTCGCGGCTCTGAATCAGTGTCTTTTTAAGGTTTTCCTGTCTCCTCTCGCAGACTCCCAGAAGGTTTCACGCAGCTCCTCAATCTCACGCAGCTTTTCCTAAACGACGCCTTCCTCGAGTATCTACCGGCAAACTTTGGCAGGTAACCGTCCCACCAACAGCGCCCGGGCTTTGAACAACGTTTATACACAAGCACTGATCTTTAAACTAGGTATTCATGTGAGCAGAGCAGGTATCACGGCCTCAGGCTTTGTTTTAGTCAGTGTGACCTCAAGTGTATTAAAGGAAAGTGCGAGTAGCTTCAAAATAAGTACAAATCACTGTGGTTCAGGAGGTTACTCAAGTAAGAGTCAGCAAAGTATTTAGGGAAACTACTCCTCTTCTTTGTGAGTAGTAAGAATAACTGGCTTTTTCATTAATACGAGAAAATATTGCGCTAAAATTAGAGCTTTTTCTCGTTATAGCGAGAGGTTTTGACGTTGTAACGGCTTTATGGTTTTAATGAGTCGCGGGACACGCAGGTGGTCCCGGTCCTCAAGCTCAGGCGCGCCCTCGGGTGACACTGAAAACGGACGTACCGTATGTTTATGTTCAAATGAGGACATAAAGCATGTTCTTTGTTTTAATTATATTTCATCATATTAATGAAAAAGCCTGGAAATAATGTTTCCACCACTGCAGTTCTCTGTTTACCACATGCATATTCCACACACAAACTGCACATTCTAACACACCTTTGTAGCTGCCCTTTACGATGCTTTAAACTCCAGCTCTTGTCCTTTGTGTCTTCTCGATTTGTTTCTTTATCAGACTCTCCAAACTACGAATCCTGGAGCTGAGGGAGAATCACCTGAAAACATTGCCAAAGTAAAGTTTTCATGCGTTCATCACCTCTTCCACACCTGTTGCCCTCTTTCACAGTATCTCGCTAAAGCTGCCGTTCCTCTACACGGTTCCTCTTTATTGCATCGTACTGTGCGTGTGCTAAATCTGACGCCTCCAAAGAGAATTTGCCGTAACATTCTGTAACAATGAAGTCTTTACGTTTACAAGTGTCGTTTGTTTGTTGAAAGAGTGAAATCGATGGCCATACGTTCTACAACCCACACACAGTTTAGTTTGCGTTCTTCTGTTCACAGGTCAATTCACAGACTCACACAGTTGGAGAGATTAGATTTGGGTAGCAACGAATTCTCAGAAATGGTAAGCGTCTTGTACATTTGTGCTTTGTGTTTATGTCACAACCTTGCAACCATCTGTGCGTTTAGTCCATTGCCAAATATAACCATTGTTTTGTCGTGTTTTGCTGATATTAATGCCTAAAACAGACGCATTGTTGAGGTTGTAAATGTTCTGCAACTAAACTAAAGTTGCACAATATCAGACAATATTGCGATATGTGAAACGGCAATTGCTGTGATATCAATATTTTTGTCATATTTTAATATACTTGTTGATACAACCAACTATCAATCAATCATTTGTGGAAATATCCATGATTGCGTTTGCCAATATTTACATTACATATAAAAAAAACACAAAACTGCATAAATACTTTTTTTTCAACAATTACACAGCAAGTTTTTCCTTTTTATGAAATATGTTTGCATTTTATTTATTTTTGTCTTCTTTTTTTCCTAGAGAATTGATTTTTTTTTTTGTTCAAGCAACAATTTGATCAAGTTTTCCCTTTTATGAAATTGGAATTTTTTGTTTTTTTTCTCCTTTTTCTTTCCCCAAGAGAATTACATTTTTTGTTCTTTTCAACGCAACAATTTCAGCATTTTCTTCTCACACGCCCTGAATTGTCCCCAGCACTTATTTTGAAACATCCTTACATATTCAGTTTCTCTGTTTCAGCCTGAAGTATTAGAACAGATTCACAATTTAAAGGAGCTGTGGATGGATAACAACTCTCTACAGAACGTGCCTGGGGTAAAACACGCTTCTACATCATCAGTTTATCTTTCATCCTTCCGCGCGTGGTTTTTATCAAACGTCTTCCTGCTGCTCCTCTCTGCGCAGTCCATAGGGAAGCTGCGGCAGATGCGGTACCTGGATTTGGCGAAGAACCGAATCGAGACGCTGGATTCGGACATTTCCGGCTGCGAGGCGTTAGAAGATCTGCTGCTTTCGTCCAACATGCTCCAACAGCTCCCCGAGTCCATAGGTAAGAACCACCGAGACTCACACACCAGAAGGATCCGGCATCACTTCACTTCACTTATTTAGCTCTTATAACCATATTTACTGGAACATTTCGCAGAGTTTGTTGAAACAGAAAGGATTGTTTTAGCTTGTTATCGTCAACGTTTTGCAGTTTTACAGCTTGAATCAGACTTTACTCAGCTCTGCCCGTTTCCAGCATTAATTAACAGTTTAAATACGTTTTTGTTTCTTTCTTTAAGTAAGTATTCATCAGTAAATCTATAGATTAAGTATTCATCTCGTCTTCGTTCGTAGAATGCATAGTTCCGTTGTTTACCGTCGAAGCATGTCAAGGTAATCACATCGCCTCCAAACTGTTGTCTGACATAGAAGAAGCGACAAAACTATTCCCAAGAGCACATTTCATCAAACCGAGCTCGAAAATGAGAGATGATCCAAGTATGGTTACTACTGTACATCATGGTCGGGTCCAAAACTGGGCAACGACAAAGGGAACGGAGGAGAGAGGTTCAAACTGTCCATCTTAAGGTTGGAGGACGAGCGCTCTAACAAAAGAGCTTCAGAGGAGTTGAACGTAGAGCATGAAATGATCTGGTTGCGGAGGCACTGATGGGGTGGAGAGGGCGCTCTGCTGTCGTCTTCAGATGTATCAAACATAACGTAGTATAAGGTGATCGGTGTCTAAAATGTGGATCATCTACAACAACGACAGGCTGAATGACGCACTGCTCGACCAGAGAAAAGTCTCACGCTCTAATATTCCGCCTTTAGCTTTCGTCGTGGCTTTTGTTTCAATCAGCTTCAGAAATATCAAAAGATCCATTTCCGTCCAGCGTTGAAATCATTTTTCACCAATCGCTCTTGTATTGACGAGACCGTGGCCACTGTCTCGCTGCGGCTCAGAGCTGGAGCAGATTAGCCTCCGCTTCTCCTTTCAGATGTTTTCTCTGCTCAATGCCGATGAGTTCTCAAACACACTGACATCCATGACCACGGAATTCGTCTTTCCAAACGGTTGTTTCAGGATTATTAGAAGCTCAGATCATCACCCATGCAGGAGTTATCCAGCAGGGGGAGAGGACCGACTGTATTTGTTTAGTGGAATCCAAGTGGCCACGTTTTTCTTGTTCAGGCAGTGTATTATGGCATCCTCAATTAGATACCTTTGTCCTGAGGATGTTTACTCCCTTCAAACTAACCTCTGCATACCTTTGTTTTCTTGTTGTACCATTTCTTCTTGTGTTTTAACTGATCAATGTGCTTAAATTGCACCTCTGCGGGTAAATCAAGTGATAATGATTCATTGATTAAGAGAAGGTTATGGGCAAATATCGTTCTGGGATTTGGATCTGGGATTTTTGTGATTCTGAATGCCACTCGACGTCAGCTCCTCCACACTTTCGCCTTTTCCAGGAATGTTGAAGAAGCTGACGACGCTGAAGGTAGACGACAACCAGCTGACCTCACTGCCTAACTCCATCGGGAGGTAACTTCTGCACAAACTCGCTCTCAATTCTACTTTGATTTGACATTTGGGCCGGCCTCTGAGTTGTCTTTGTGTTGTGTTTGCTGCCACGGCATTAGCCCAAAGCCCAAGCAAGGGTGAGTAACTGTAGTGTCAAGTCTCCCTGGGGTGCGTTCAAGGACAGGCGATCAATACCGTTGCAGCGACGTGCTAATCTGGATTTGGCTGAAAATGCTCTTGCGTTTTAACTGTAATATGAACATTCTAACTTCCTGTGTGCATTTGGCTTTCATTCAAACATGTTTTAAATGAATTTGAAGTCCTTGAACATATCCCAGGCTTTAGTTTGATAAGTTCATAAATAAACCCTCTCAATATTTCCGCCCTTGATCCTTACAATGCAAACTTACCCTTTCTTACCCCGTGTTCTGTTCCGTGATGTTCCCAACAAGGAGCTATTTCAGGAACAGTTCTAAATGGACCATATTTTAAGGCTGCAAGTTATCGCGGTCGTGCATTGTGTCCTTGGGCAAGACACTTCGCCCACTTTGCCTGCAGTGCCCACGTCCGCTGTTGAATGAGAGCGTGTTTGTGAGAGTGAATGTGGGACAACGGATGCGAATTAGCCCATGGCTGCAATCTGGCGTGCCCATGAACATGCCCTGCCCCCACCAAACAAACAACAACAATTACTACATTTGTTGATAGAGATATTAAAAATAAAAAACAATTAGCTTGGCTGAGGATGTGCAGCATGCTAGCAGAGAATAAGACGCTCTATAATCAGATGCAGACGGCACTCGACAGTCTCATTTTGACCCTTACAGCATATCGGTGCTGAAGCAAACGAGATTTTGCTCAATTACTAGAAAGGTTTTTTGTGTAAAAAAAAAACAAAAACCTTCACACCTGTAGTTTAGACCTCTACAAATGCATGTGATTGAGTTTGACAGACGCTCAAAAGATAAAGCTCCTGGATGTGTTTAAAATGTGCACTTTAAACACAATTCTACTACTCTACTGCCATTTCTCTGCTTGTCAGAAAATCACCGTGCCTTGTTACAATCTCCTGCGTCAGTGGAGTGAGTTTTGTTCAACTTTAAGTGTGACCAAACTCACAGTGATGTGCTCTGCAGGTACACAAAGCCCCCCATGGGGAACATGGCAGTGGACTCATGATAGTCACACAGATAAATGTGAACAAGCCTTCTTCTAAATGAATGTGTTAATTTTCATATTTCATAATGAGTCATAGCGTGGGTCCCTGTTGTCTAGTGTAAATGGAGAGACACATTAACACTAACTTGAAACAAGGTTTGGAGTGTTTCTCGTGTGTTGTTTTGTGAAAATAGGAATTTCACACTTTGGTCAAGTGTTATGACATTGAGATGGCAAAAGGCTCTTGATACTATTAGTAAAACTGCAATATTTACCACTATGAAAATGGAGTTTGAGTTTTTGAGAACCAATTACAATTATGTGAGGGGTACGGGGTGTGATAGGAAGGATAAGGCAGTACAGGATTACTCAAACATGAGGGCCCCATGTGCCTATGATATGTCCCCTTTAAAGGGATGACGAAGGCTGACCAGCTAATGCTGGTAACGAGGTGGTTTTCAGTCCAAAAACACATTTTAAACATAACAATGAGCAGATTATAACTCTTGAGGTGTTAAGTTGCCACAAAAATGACTGAGCAAGACTCTTTTTTTGGAAAGTTTCTGGGAAATCTGGATGGGGAAAAGACCTCCAGAACCTGGTTGGTGGTCCCGGCTCAGCACTGCAGTAGTAAAGTGCTCTACTATCAAACTGTAAATACAAGCAGCTCTTAATGGGCCTCAGGCATTTGATTTTCATTCTTAGTGCCTCATCTTCCGAAGGACATTTGCTCAAACATTGAATCAGTGTCGCGTCCACTTCCTGCTGCCCGCTCACCTCTGCTCCTGCTGCCGGAGCGGATGGTGGCCCAGATGGTCCAGTCCGCTGGGAGTAATAGCAGCAGACTAATGCAATGTTTGCTGTGACATTACATTATTGTGAGCGTGCCGGGTCATTAGCATTAGCCTGCTGTTAGCGTGCTGGGGGTCAGGTCCGCTTCTGGGAGGAGAAAACCTGGAGTGAAAGAACCTTACTTACTGTACAATTAAAACTACTATCGCATTTACAAATCCAGATGAGCTATTCTGGGTATTACGGCATAAAAAGTGTGATTATTTTGTATTGTTGTAATTGATTATACATATTGGTTTATTATGGTTAAGTGTCGTTTTACTAAATGTCATTTTTTCCAGTGCTTGTGTGCGTGTGTGCTGTTTGGGCCTGTCACGATAACTACTATATCCACGTTATAAATGATGGATTTAACAGTATTTACGGGCTTAATATTTATTGTATCTACTATTTCTTTGCACGAGTAGGGAAATGTTTGTAATTTTTTTTTGTGTTACGCTAAGATTTGAGTTGTAAAGAGTCAAATAAGTAACTTTTATGACTCATTAATTCTGCTATTTACTGTTTTGTTTGTTTTGCCTTCATTTTAAAACAAGAATTTACGGGGTTTATCCTGCTTTACGGTTGATCAGTCATAAAGTAGTTCCAATATCATCGTTTAGAGTGATATTTTCTGTAGCAATACTTATATATCACGTGTTGTTATTGTGACAGGCCTGTGCTGTCGTGGAAAACAGTCTGATATTCTGGAAGTGCTCATTTTCATGTTTAGACCAAGTTTAATGATTATTATTATAATTTTTTTTTTTTCAACATAATAATTAAGAAAAAAGTGTTGTTGTTTTTTTGTGTGTGTTTTCTTTTCTTTAATTGTTTTTAGTCAAGGTTAAGCAATTCTGTTTACAGCATTAGCTTAGACCAGTGGATCCCAAAGCGAAGGTCGGGACACGGTGATTTAACATCTCATTTTTAAACAAACGTCAGCGTAATTAATGTATTCTTTATTCGAACACTGAAAAACACATTGAAAACAGTATATTTTAGTTCAATTTGGTCCAATAACACAATAAACGATTCAGATACAACACATTCAACCTGATTAATCATGTTTCTTCTATGATTATTATGATTACTACGATTTTTTTTTTTAATTAATTAATTAATTAATTTGTATTATTATTTATTTAATTTAATTTTTGTATTATTATTATTATTATTTTTATTTATTTATTTATTTTTTTTATTTTTTTTTTTAATTTCTTTTCTTATTATCTTTGTTGGTTGCATGGTTATTTTGGGGGTCCCGGCCTGAAACGTTTGGGAACCACTTGCTTAGCCAAACTATTATTTGTGATCATGTACATCAGGCCTGGATTGGAAAAGCTAAATATTGAGAATAGCTTGACCAACATCTATTCCGTACTTGTTTTCGTTCTTTGTCCCGTATCCCAGTTTGCGTGGTCTCTTCTGTCTGCCTTTCGCACTGACTCCGTGTTTTGCCTCTGATCTCTGTGCCTCAGTCTGTCTCTGATGGAGGAGTTGGACTGTAGTTGTAATGAACTGGAGTCTTTGCCCCCCACCATTGGCTACCTGCACAGTCTGCGGACGTTTGCTGCCGACGAGAACTTCCTCACGGAGCTGCCGCGAGAGGTACCGCGCACGTGTTAGGGGTTATGAGCTGCGTACTATTGAAAGGCGCACACGAACGACCGCACGAGTCGGGAAAACGACGAAAGAACTCAGGGGCAAAAGCTGCTGCCCGACTTCCGGAACCTGACGTCACTGCTGTTTGGCGACATTTAGGGGTTTACTGTCAGTTATCTATATCATGAAAAACCAAAATAAACACCCGACACTGTTTAGCTAATTACCAATGTTAAGTTAGCTTGTAAAAATGGTAGGATATAACAACATCTAGCGTTTGAGAAGGCTTACATCAAACAGATCTTACTTGTTAGCTCTATTAAACGTGGATAAAGTGTCAACTCGATGATTTTATTGTTGGTGATTTCAAAATCCAGACTTTCCGAGATAAAAAGCCCATGAAACACGAGTAGGAGGACAGTCCAAGACCTAACATCAGAGTTTGAAGTTAAAGTACCAGATGTTCAACCCGTGAAAGGAGGAAGTATGTTTTTAAATCTATCAGTGATGTACAGTAGATAGTGATACTCTTCCTTGATACAAAAGATAGTCCTAATATCTGCACCGGAACTATAGGATAAGACAACAACGTGGAACCACCGGGGGAAATACCGTTAACTTTAAAGGTTGTGTCTGTGATTGTGCGTTTCAGATCGGTAACTGTAGGAACGTGACGGTGATGTCGTTGAGATCCAACAAACTGGAGTTCCTCCCGGACGAGATCGGGCAGATGACCAAACTCCGAGTGCTCAACCTCAGCGACAACAGGTGCAGTAGAAGACGTCAGCAGAAAAACCCTACAAACCCGTGCGGCCCGTGCAGAGACCGACCACTGCGTACGCGTCTGCATCACGTGGACGTTGCATCTGGCGCTCGGGCTCTTGCGTCACATCGTTTGGCATCATTTGACTTCCACTAGAACTTCACGTGTTTCATTTTGTACGCGGTGTATTTATTGTAGTTAGAAGAGAAGTCGCTTGTTTCATTGGCTAAAAAGGATTAACAGATTTTATTATTTTTAACTACATAATTTAAAGTGCCCCCTACAGGTCGGACGACTCGTTGAACTGAAATGCAGTTACGATAAATATGTTTTGAATTTTGCAAAAAAGTTTGTTGACATCACACTAGGAATTTACACAGCAAAAAAAATTCACATTTTTTTAATTTGACAAATAAAAATAACTGAGAGCAACTTTATTTTGTTGAATTACTGTTTAGAGGGTCAAGAAAGTTGTTTCTTTGTGTAAATTCTGCATAAACTTTGACTGGAATGAGTGTGATGTCGATTGGTGTAAAACAATAATTTAAATGTACAACGAGTATAAATACACCAAATAAAGTAAAAATTTGAAAATTGTAAAAACCTGCGAAAACCTTTGACTTCATGAACAATAGATGCCATGTGTTATAAACCCCATTGATTCTAATTGCCTTTTTTTATAGAAACATTTGATTAGTTCTAATTTAATGTTTCCCCAAATGTCATTACCATATGAAAGGTATGATGTGATGCGAGAACAATGGAGTGAAAGCAACGCAATTTAGTTAAAAATATAAAATAGTTTTTGATTATTTCTACTAAATGTCATTTTGTCTCCGACTACGACCTGGTCAAGAAGCAGAAGCACAAAGAACAGTGCAAACAATACAAAATATAATAAAGATAAAACATTCAATCTTTTAAACTACTTATTATTTGCAATGGAGCATGAAAGAGCCACTTCCAACCAGGTCATCAGAAACCACATGGAATAACCACGGTGACAAAATGAGGGAACGGAGATAATGAGGGGTTTTCCCCCCTGATAAATGAAATGACACCAACGCAACAACCTGCGAGAACGAGGGGACGGCCAGTTGAGGAGAGAATATAGCGGCAGGAGGGGAAACAGAGAGCATTTATCTGAATAACTTGCAGGTGATAGTTCAAAGGGCAACTGTGATTGGTGACAGCAGGCCGGAAATACAGTTTACGTTTTAAATTTGGCCTTTTTACAGTTGTTTACAGTTTGATACAGTTGTTTACTGTTTAAATTTAGCCTTTTTACAGTGTTTTTTACAGTTTAAATTTTGTCTTTTTACAGTTGTTTACAGTTTAAATTGAGCCTTTTTACAGTTGTTTACAGTTTAAATTGAGCCTTTTTACATTTGTTTACAGTTTGAATTGAGCCTTTTTACATTTGTTTACAGTTTGAATTGAGCCTTTTTACATTTGTTTACAGTTTGAATTGAGCCTTTTTACAGTTGTTTACAGTTTAAATTGAGCCTTTTTACATTTGTTTACAGTTTGAATTGAGCCTTTTTACAGTTGTTTACAGTTTAAATTGAGCCTTTTTACATTTGTTTACAGTTTGAATTGAGCTTTTTTTCAGTTGTTTACAGTTTAAATTGAGCCTTTTTACAGTTGTTTACAGTTTAAATTGAGCCTTTTAACTTTTTTACAGTTTAAATGTAGCCTTTTTACAGTTGTTTACAGTTTAAATTTGGCCTTTTTACAGTTGTTTACAGTTTGAATTGAGCCTTTTTACAGTTGTTTACAGTTTGAATTGAGCCTTTTTACAGTTGTTTACAGTTTAAATTGAGACTTTTTACAGTTGTTTACAGTTTGAATTGAGCCTTTTTACAGTTGTTTACAGTTTAAATTGAGACTTTACAGTTTTTTACAGTTAAAATATAGCCTTTTTTCATTTGTTTACAGTTTGAATTGAGCCTCTTTTCTTTTGTTTACAGTTTAAATTTAGCCTTTTACAATAAACTACTGAGTGCCAACTTGTTTAAACCTTGGGGGAAAGCCTAATAGTAACCGGAGTCACGTGACCAAAACAGTGACTCACGCTCACTTTGTCAATGGGACGTTTCCCTTCGCCGCCAAGTCACTGATAACCCAAGAGCAGATGGAGGCTGTGTTGCCATGGGAGCAGATGGGAACTGCTGCGTTTGTGCGGAGATGGTGGAAGCTCTGTTACCATGGAGACGACGCGGACCGTGACTGTAACGAGGGAAGCGTGCGTGTTTTAATAGTGTTTCCACCTCTTTTCTGTTCCAGGTTGAAGAATCTGCCGTTCACCTTCACCAAGCTCAAAGACCTCGCGGCTCTGTGGCTCTCCGACAATCAGGTGATCAGTGTGTGCCAATCAAAGAAGCAGGATTACTAAAGCCCCTTCACGTACATTTTCAGCCAATGAATAGGGTGGAGAATTAGCTTCTTTTTTTTTCTCCATGTTAGATGTTATTGGGATTTAGTTTATTTCAATGGTCCGAAATAGATTTTGTGGCCGATAACCGATATTTGACTTCTTGCTCTGGCCGATAACCGATATTTGACTTCTTGCTCTGGCCGATAACCGATATTTGGCTTGTCGCTTTGGCCGATAACCGATATTTGACTCGTTGCTTTGACCGATAACCGATATTTGACTTGTCACTGTGGCCAATAACCGATATTTGACTTGTTGCTCTGGCCGATAACCGATATTTGACTTGTTGCTGTGGCCGTTAACCGATATTTGACTTGTCGCTTTGACCGATAACCGATATTTGACTTCTTGCTCTGGCCGATAACCGATATTTGACTTCTTGCTCTGGCCGATAACCGATATTTGACTCGTTGCTTTGGCCAGTATCCAATATTTGACTTGTTGCTCTGGCCGATAACCGATATTTGACTTCTTGCTCTGGCCGATAACCGATATTTGACTTGACACTTTGGCCGATAACCGATATTTGACTTGACACTTTGGCCGATAACCGATATTTGACTCGTTGCTTTGGCCAGTATCCAATATTTGACTTGTTGCTCTGGCCGATAACCGATATTTGACTTGTTGCTCTGGCCGATAACCGATATTTGACTTGACACTTTGGCCGATAACCGATATTTGACTTGTTGCTGTGGCCGATAACCGATATTTGACTTCTTGCTCTGGCCGATAACCGGTATTTGACTTGTTGCTGTGACCGATAACCGATATTTGACTTGTTGCTGTGACCGATAACCGATATTTGACTTGTTGCTGTGACCGATAACCGATATTTGACTTCTGGCTTTGGCCGATGACCGATATTTGCTGATTTATTATTAATATTATTTTTAAATCTGAAGCAAGGATCACAGTTATAGTAGGCAAATTCACTTTTCACTTTAGTAAGAAATAATAATTAAATGTATTTACAGTGTCCGGGATATAAAACAATTAGTTGCACAATTGTGTAACCATGCAACCATATTTTTCATAGCAAATAAAGGAACAATTTGAATATATTTCACGATAACTGCGAACCAATAATACATCCTAATTAAACGTTTCTATCTCCATGGAGACCGTTCAAAAGGAGTCAGCCGTTGCTTGCCACCTGAAAGTTACGCACTGTTGCTTTAAATGTATTTGACTCTACTTTTAGTCTCGTACCGTTGGTGTCAACGATGGTTCAAAATGACGCGATTGTGAAATAAAAACCACGACCAAATCCAAGTATGTTTCACGCGCCTGTGCTTTCTGCAGAAACATGACTGGACTATTTGAATGTGTCTTCGCAGTCCAAGGCTCTGATCCCGCTGCAGACTGAGGCCCATCCTGAAACCAAACAGAAAGTTCTGACCAACTACATGTTTCCTCAGCAGCCCAGGCACGACGAAGGTACGGCGCCACCTGCAGCCACGGGACAACGGGGGTTTATTGTTGCCTGAACTGACGGTGCGTTTTGCTTGGCGCCTCCAGATTACCAGTCGGACAGCGACAGCTTCAACCCGACGCTTTGGGAGGAGCAGCGGCAGCAGAGGATGACGGTGGCGTTCGACTTCGAAGACAAGAAGGAAGATGAAGACAACTCTGGGAAGGTCAAGGTTAGATTTATACCTCTGCTCAGTGTCTCTGTAAATGTCTGCATACTGTATAACTGTATATATATATATATTTATACACATACTCGCCTCCCACAGCAGCCCAGTTCAGCCCTATCGTTGTGTCACTTAGATGTGATTATATTCCAATCTATTTTAGTTCGACAAAGAACTGTATACTATTTTTAACAGTTACTTTAATAAATGAATACAGTGAAACTACATTGAAATAGTTGGCTTCAGTCAAATAAAAAATATAAGCACAAAATAGATTTATAGAGAAAAAAACCTTCAGGCGATGTACATGAAACATCTGAGCTCCACATACATTTGAGTAATTTTTATTTATTTCATTTATACGTTCAAATGATTGAAATAACACACATTTCAGGATTATGGAGCTGTGCAAAGGCCATCGCTGTGCAGTTATTCTAATTTTAACTGATCGTTTGAAACTGTCAGTGACGTTTGAATGAGAGCTCCACAGCGCCCCCTCTGTCAGCAGAAATGACGAGAATTCTACTGAAGAGCGTTAATGTTTTGAAGATTTGAAAATACGGGGTTCGTGCTGCCGGTGGTGGAGTGGTTAAGGCGGCCGTAGTGTCGTGAGTTCGAATCCCGGCTCTGACAGTTTAGTGCATGTCCCCCCCCCCCCCCCCCCCCCCCCTCTCATCCCCAATTCACGCTCGGCTGTCCTGTCAAGTAAAGTCTACGGGATGAAAAAACCTTTAAGAAAATATGGGGTCCAACAAGTCCAACAAAAACATTGATTAAAAACGACTTATTCCTTCTCTGATCTGAAGGAAAAGTTCTCGATTCACGCACTAAATATTTCATTCAAATCCATTAAAACCAGAATTATTCATGTTCATTAAATACGTTATTTGTTTTTAATGAGCAAAACATTTTATTTTTGTATTATTTTGACTTTTTAAACTGTCTATTTCAATGATTGTCATCCCTGTTTTCATTCTAATCGTGTATGGCTTGTAAATAAAGCAAAATGATCAACTCTTTCTTGTCTTTTACCCTTAATCGTTCCTTACTGAAGACGTCCTTTTTTCTGTGTTCAGGTGGAGATAAACCTGAAGCGTTACCCCACGCCGTACCCCGAGGACCTGAAGAACATGGTGAAGTCGGTGCAAAGCCTTGTGGGTAAGAGCGTGCACGCGGGCCACGTGCACCAGCTTCAGCATCAGCACCACCAACAGCTCCAACAGCACCAACAGCACCAACAGCACCCGCAACATCAACAGCACCAACAACACCAACAACACCAACAGCACCAACAGCACCAACAGCACCAACAGCACCAACAGCACCAACAGCACCAACAGCTCCAACAGCATCAACAGCACCACCAACACCAGCTGAGCGGCGTCAACGTCACCTCGGGAACCAACATGGAGCACTCGCACATGGGCAAAGAGCCGTACGAGCCGCCCTGGCCGCTGCCGCCCAAAGAGGTCAGCCACACTTTTATTTCAGCTGGACTCAAAGAGCAAAGGTTGTTGCGCAGTGTTTCGCTTCATTTACGCCGGTTTGATGACTCCCGTTTAGTGAGTCCTCTCCCGTCTGAGCCTCGAAAAGCACGTCCTGTATTAGTGGCATCAAAGTTAGAGATTTAGAAGTCGCCGGAGCTGCTTTTTGGTCCATAAATCATAGCCAGACTCAAATTGCGTTCATTACCGCAGCTGTTTATTTCCCCTTTGTAATTCTCTCTGCTGCCAGTAGATGGAGTGTTAACGCTAATCATGTGTGGGAACGCTTTACTGGTTTTCAATGTATACATTCTTATACGTTGTAAAGCATGCGTGCCAAAGTAAAGTAACTCAAGAGCCTGTTTAAAGGCCAATAATGATACAAATAATACGCAATATGTGTCCTTTAAACCAACAGAGATGAAAAGAATGAAAAGTTATCCAAATCTATAGATATTTTATAAACATACAAAGTGCTGCACAGTCATTCACGTGAAAATAAAAGATTCTGTTCTCAGCACCACGAGTGAAACCAAAAAGAGCAACAACAGGTTCAACTGTCGCTTTGGAGACATTCTGAATTAGAACATTGAGTGTATCGTCTAACATAAAGAATGTAAAAGCGCTGCAAAATTCTAGATTAGAAACGTTCAATAAATAAATAAAAACTTGCAGTGTGATCTGAATAAGGAAGGTAAAAGTGATAGTTCTGCCTTTTTCTGCTACGTAGAACGTTTAAAGGCACGTTTTAGCCCATTTGTGATGGACTTTCGTGGACGCCTGAATATCGTCATTGGTGTCAATATATGTGAAGCGTTAAGTGGCAAAAACAAATGCAGCACATCTGTTCTTTCCTTCATCTTCTACTCATATTAATATCGGTAGAGTTGAGGGGATTTGCACTCAAACTGATCTGAAACACTGAAAGACTTTGTCATTGTTTCATTGTGATTGGGAACCTCATTTACAAACGAGTCGGACAGAAACATGATCATGAGCACGCGCCATGAACTAACCGATCGTTTGTTTGTTTGTTTGTTTGTTGTTTCTGTAACTCCGATGCTTTCAGGTGACAGATCGAGAGATGCAGGAGTTTTCCCAAAGTCAGCTCATGGACCAGGGACAGATGCACAACTCGGGCATCGACATCCCCAAACGCAAAGACAAGGAGGACCTGACAGAGAGCTCCGAGGTAACGCCCCGAGTCTGCTAAGCGCCATCGTTTGTGTCATATAAACCTCTTTTTCTTGTTTTAAATTGCAGGTGTATTATTCTCCCCAGGACTCGATGGGGGGCTCACCGAACGACATCCGCATCTCGGACATGAGGCCCACTCTGGTGGAGCCTCCCATGTACAAACCGAAGGTGGTGCTGCTCGGAAAGGACAAGAAAGGTGCGTTCACTGCCCCAAAGCGCCACGTCTAGATGAGGAAAGGAAGTCGAAGTTGCAATGAATTTAGTTGTGGAGCGAAAACAAATGTCTCTCCGAGGGGGAAAAAGGCAAACCATATTTTTTATTTTTGTTACCATCTACTGTTATTGTCAATGGAAATATTGTTGTGTAGATTTGCTCAAATAAGGATGGAATTATATTTTAATTGCAGTAAAATACATTTGGCTTTTGAAAACATGACATTGCAAAGACTAAAACTGCAAGCCGCAAATGACTTTTCATTTGCATCTGTTTTTGCAATTGTTTTAGTTCCTTTCTCTGATCAGAGCATTCTGGGGGTTTAAATGAGGTGAATAACCTGCTTTTCATGACCTGTGGTGGTAAACATGTGTTGTTGTTGTTGTTGTTGTTGTTGTTTGCTGGTTTTAAGAGTTAAGAGCTGACTGTGTAACATTGTTGGGACTGAAAAATATCCGCGCACAGTCACTTTGTGGGAACATGCTCTCATTACGGGGGCCAAAAGAGGGTCCCCATGAGGTAAATATTAGCTCGACAACATAGTTTAAAGTTCTGATGTAGAGTATGGTTAAAGAGTAGGGATTAAGAGCTTAGGCGAAGATCAGGCTCCAAGAAGTGAAGTCCAAACATTTATGCCCCCCCTGGTTTAAAATACCACATATTTGCACACACTTTAGCTTCTTGGCCCTCAGTATTTCAGTTCTAATTCACCTCATCTCTAAGAATGGCATTGTGAGCTGCAGTTTTGAAGCTCGAGGTCTTTCGAAGCCACAGTCCACCGTCAGAGCGACTTGGAACAACTCGCTTCGGGACTTCATTATATTTCTTTCGCCTTCAGGTGTGAGCGCAGACGGAGACAAGGGTCAGGTTTTAAATGGACTCAGCTCCAGATTAATCCTTCTCTGTGACTAATTCATGGGCACTATTACAATCAGCCCAGAGCTATGTACATTATCCTGCATTAATCACCCTCGTGTGAGATATGAAGTGCTCTGCTCTCGCCGCTCTGGCTGAAGATACAAGAGCGTTTTCATTACAAAGACGCCGTAGCGCAAGTGACAACCAGCAAATCACAATTACAAACAGTATGAAATATGACTCGCTTCGACTACTATGTGAAAAACTCCAAGGGGCAAAATAAATATTGGTTTAGTCGCATTATTAATGGCCATTTGAGAGGCATCTGGCTGCAGACCTTTACCTAGAAGACCCTCACGCGATTAACCTTTATCCGCAGGCTCCTTTTAGTAAACAAACGGTACGTCAAACCCGCCCGATCCCACCCTTTTGCCGGTCTCTACTGCCAAATACCCCTACTCCCCTACTATCAGAGAACACAAAGGTTGTCGATTCAAGATGAGAAATGTGTTGGCCGATTAAATGTATCTCATCTTAATCTTATCACCTGTAATAACTGTATTAATTTAAGAGATGAAAGACTAAGGCAACGGCTGATAAACTAAGGGACAGAACGAGGCGCATCCGGGTGGAGGCTGCAGCGCTGTGGATAAACGTCTATTATCGGTGAATAGGCCGTAGTTACTGTGTTATTCACTCTGTATGACCATGTGACGTGTTTATAGCACAATGAAAGACAAAATATAATGGTATTTTTAATCGTTCCAAGGGCCAAATCTTTCCATAGATTATGGCTGTATGTCATTTTGTGAAAATTGTAAGTTTATTAGTATTAAAGGACACATATTAGCAAAATGTACTTTTATTATGATTTTTTTTTTTTAAAGCTTTTTCTTTTTTTGGAGCGTTCCATCATTGTTCCCTCATCAAAAACATACCTGGAGTCGCATTTGGCTTCATTCACACTAGATTGATGATCCGCCGCCAGTAGAGGGTGCCAAATCTCAGCTAGCAGAGCTCCAAATGTAATTTTGTTTGTTCTAAAACATGAGATGCCAAACTAAAGGTACTCAAGAGCATGTTTAAAGGCTGATAACAATACAAATAATGCATAATATTTGTCCTTTAATAGTCCAAAATATTGTCATGTATTGTTTTGGTTAATTTCACCGCCGACTAAACGAATCATGCTGACAAGGGGGGTGAAAAGTGCATTCTTCATAATATACAAACATTACCAACAAATGTAATATTATCATCAATCACTTTTATTCTGTCTTATCATTTCCTGTTGTCATTCTCTTTAAAGTGATGTTGAACTGAAAATAGAAATAGCCTGTTTTAGCTCATCACAGTTATTATGTTACAGTTGATAGTAGTCATAGTAACGCCACATACAGTAATTGCCACAATTCGTGTCAAATGATGTGCAAATATGCTGTACAAAAGGCAATGTGGGATTTTGACTCTTTATTTCTTCTGAACTTTTGGCGTTAAATGGCTCCAATTCTCCCGGCAAAATAAGAAAAGTGACTAGTTTTTTTGCAGAGAGAAAGCTCTGATGCAAGCGCTTCTGTCGCCTGATGCAACATTTGCACAAGTGGGTTTATTGAGTGTTTCCTAAACCTGTCACATGTGTTTCTCCCACAGAGTCGACGGACGAGGAGGTGGATAAAATGCACTGTCTGAACCACAGCGGATCTTCGGCCACATATTCAGACTATTCTCCTTCTCAGGGCTCCTCCGGCTCCTCCAACCCGCCCAACGCACACAACCTGCCCCACGCGCACCAACACCCGCCCACCATGGTGCCCCCCACCAAAGAGCAGGCCCCACAGACCCACTGGACCAACAGGTGACTGACCACAAACTCTTCTGCACACAATGTTGCCAGTATGTTATATTATTATTATTATTATTATTATTATTATTATTATTATTATTATTATTATTATTATTATTATTATTATTATTATTATTGTTATTGTTGTTATTATTATTATTATTATTATTTTATTTTTATTTTTATTTTTATTTTTATTTTTATTTTTATTTTTATTTTTATTATTATTATTATATTGCATACAAGCAAAGAAATAGTTGTATTACTCATGTTTGCTGAGTTTGCAGGGACATTGTGGTACTAAAACAAATAAAAACTAAGCGTTAAAATATAGCACATTTTCCTTTGGGGCCGAGTATGAGCCGCTGGTTGGTTGCCCCCTGTTGTGTTTTATTTTCTCTGAGTACCCCTGCATGGTAGATTAGCCAAATGTTATAGTTGGTAACATAGTCCTGGAAACCCTGTGACAAACCAGACATCATTGGCTAAAACGTATCATTGAATGTTGTCATTTCTGGTCAACCTGGAGAACCTGCCTGTTTAAAGTCAGCTCACTCGTATCTCCGCTGTCTTGTTTGCTGTTCTCTGCTCACACATCAGTTCATTCTTGTCCTGCTGCTTTTCTCTGAAGGTCAGAGGCTCATTAGGATGCTGCACACTGGTGTTTAGTCAATCCTCTCTCCATCAAAGAGTTTCCTCTTTACATTCACACACTGTAGAAGACTTACACTTACAACGATATGGTGCATAATAGCACATTTTAGGCTCAAGCTCATGCAGATCTTCAGCTGTGTTCAAACACTAAGATTCTCTTTACATGCATTTTCCACTGACGTTTGCAGCAGTGTTAGAAATGATTATTCAGGCTTTATGCGCCTCATGTGGAACATTGCTGGAGGATAAGAACCCTTTGTGTTTTACATAAAGTTATTTTGGTGCCTGAAGTGTTGCTCACAGCACAGACTCAGTACCTTTAAAAAAGGCTGTTTTTAGCCCAGGCAGGAGCAGAGCAGACATATCAGGTTCTTCTGTTCTTCACAGATCTGTGAACACTGTCGTTGCTCTTGAGCTCGTTGATGGTCACTTGTGTTTTCTTGATGCTTTTAGTGAAAAGTCTAATAGAACATTTCCTTGCTGCAGACTAGCACAGTCCTTCCCAAAACCCATCGACTCAAAGCCCCTGCTGTCCCAGAGGGAAACCCCACCATCTGGGACACTGCAGCAGCGAGGGGACCGACGCCCGCTGAGCGAGCCATTTGACTGGGCTGAAGCTCCTCACTACGACAACACAGGCTTTGATGCCGAAGAGTCGGCGCTGGACCCGTCCTCCTCCAGCCAGGGCAACCCTCCGCTGGGCTCCAAGCCCCGCAGCCAGTCTGCGCACGGCCGCAGACCCCTGCTGAGGCAGGAGCGCATCGTGGGGGTCCCTCTGGAGCTGGACGCCCAGACGCTGCCGTATCACAGCAGCCAGAGGCCCAACCCCGACCAGGACCAGTCTGGCCCTCAGAATCCCTGGCAAAATTGGACCAGGACACCCAGTCCACTGGAAGACCGCACCGCCTTCCCCTCCAAACTGGACATGACGCCAAGCTCCAGCCCACAGCCCGACCGCAAGGACCTGGACCCGCGGTGAGTCCCCCACAGTGCATGGTCCAGATGTAAGAGTATTTTATAGTTATAACACGGCTGTTTTTCACCCAAAGGCGCTCGGATCAGAGTGGAGGCCCACTGCCCGGCAGCTGGTCTTATAATCAACATGAGCAGACCAGGAAAGACCAGCTCACTGTCTCTGGGGGCAACAAGGTCACTGTTGTGATGAACAAAAGCTCAGACCGTCTGTCGCCCATGATGAGGGAAACCAGGTCAAAGTTCAAGAAGTCACAAAGCATCGATGAGATTGACATTGGCTCCTACAAAGTCTACAGGTGAGTGCGAGTCTGAAGCCGAACAGCAAAGCAATGGCACTAGAGGTTTGGTAGTTTTACCTGGCCGAGCAGGAGGGTCTAAGGACATGGGACCATGGGACATTTGTCTCAGGACAGCGGATGCGGGGACATTACCAAGTCCCTATGAACACTGTTTAATCTGTTCTCACTGTCGCCCTTTGAGGCAACCGTTGTGATTTTGGCCGTTACAAAAATAAATTGAAAATAAATTGAATAACCTTTCCAAATGTGTTTCCCTTCAGTATTCCAGTGGACAGCTACAGCACGTCCATCGAGCAGCAGACCAGTTTGGACCGGTGCGAGCTGCCCGGGTCTATGGAGCAGACCAGTATGTCCCGCTCCCAGTCCGCACCCATGTTGGATGATGACCTGGTGTTCCCGGGACATGGGATGAACCAGAACCAGTCAGGGCAGAACCAGAAGCCTGCGATTCCACATAAGGCGTATCACTTCGACCAGAACTACAACCCACAGGTCCGACACTCACCCGTCACTGTCTGAGAGACAAACATTTGTCAAAAACATACCTGGAGTAGCATTTAGCTTCATTCACACTCGTTTGATGAATCCTGGTTAGAAAGTCCTCCCCTTTCCGAGCGTCAAAAACATGGTCCTGAATCTTCTTGATAAGTGACATTATCTGTGACGTGGCTCTAAGAATCTTCTCTGTTATTTTCATGAGTCCATAAATCATTGCCAGACTTCTTCTGTCTCATCAGGATCAGTACAACTGCGTGCTGAGACCAAGAAGTGAGAGGCCAGCTTGAAATACATTATAAAATATTTTATTATCTGATACTGTATGTAATTCCCCCTGCAGCCAGTAGATGGCTCAGGGAAACAGCAGAGATCCAAATGTAATAGTGTTTGTTCTAAAACATGAGATGCCAAACTAAAGGTTCTCAAGAGCATGTTTAAAGGCTGATAACAATACAAATAATGCCTAATTTGTGTCCTTTAAAATGATAGTTATATTGATTTCATTACAAAATTATTTTGGTCAATATTATCGGGTAATCAGGTTTGTATCAGGCCATATCCTACTTTAGGATCTATCATCTTAAATTATATATTCACAGTGAAAATGCAGGAGAGGTTCTGTGGAAACGCTTCTTCTGAACAGGCCTGAGCGGCGTTGCCTCCTCATATTGATATTGATATTGATCATTAGGGCTGCAACCAACAATTATTTTAGTAGTTGACTTAGCAATTATGCAGTCAATCTTATTTCTATTGTACATTGAGATTTTTTAAAGACAATATCAAGGTTGAATAAATATGTGAAGGCTTTATGTGAATTATTGATGAAAATGAGACATTTTTATTTAATAATGCTGCTGTCTTTGTTGTAAAAAAAAAATATATATATATATATATATATATATATATATATATATATATATATATATATATATATATATATATATTTGTTGTGAGTCTGCATTATGGTCCAGATAAAGCATTATGATAATCAAAATATGACTACGTCGATTTTTTATAGTCGACTCGTCATGATTAGTGGATTCATCGTTGCAGCACTATTGAACATGGGGCTGAGATTGATTCCATTTATTTTTCTATTAAAAAATAAATACATCTTAATTTCACAGATATAAACAAGAAAGACTTTCAATTAGTCAAACCCCAGGCTTTACTTACTTCTGAACACCAGGAGTACATTTTAATCTGATTTTAATATTTCATTTTGCTTGTTTTTATAGGTAACCATCGACCGGCGCGTGCCTCCCCCGTTCCCCAACCACACCCGACTACGTGAACCACTCATCTAAGGCCATCGAGTACCTGAACCAGCCCACCAAGACCCTGACCAAGGACCTGGTGAGCCCACGGTACCGAGACTACCCGCCCATAGAGATGTTCTCCTTCCCCCAGCCGCCGCAGACTCAGGACGGGCCTCAGACGCGCAGTCCCAGCAGCCCCTTCCCTCGCAGAGATCCAGGCCGGGCTTCCTCAGGCGGGCGGACTCTTTGGTCAGCTCCACGGAACTGGCGCTTTTCCGCAGAGTGCAAGAAGCCCAGCAGGAGGCGCTACAGGAGCAGTACAGGCAACAGGTACAGTTTGTGTTCGTAGGTAAAACTACAGACACAAAATAATACTCGTTTACAATACAACATTATCATTTAACAAAAAAAACAAGGATGAAAGATGTTGATTCACTAACAAATTAGATGATGTCTTCCTGTGATATATTTGTATTTTCTTGAGTAAAATTCAAATACGTTTTATAGTTTACCTTGTTTCGCCGTAGGTTGAATAGAAACATGTCAGGGCAACTTCTGTCTTACCAAAAATGTTAAAACATCAATGAAAGTTTGGTGTTAGTTATGGCTTAAGTGGCACAAACAATAATTGATTTTATCTTCTATAATGTGTGTATTATATTACTTATTGTCTTTTATTTGATCTTTACACAATCCTTTTTGACCATACAGTATAATTACCTTTAGTAATGTGTTGTTGGTAATACAGTAAGCAACAAAATATGACTTTCTTTCCTAGTTTTTAATGAACGGGAAACAGTGGAAGATGTTGATGCTCGAGCTGCAACGATGAATTGACTGTGAAACTAAAGAATTAATCACAGTCATGTGTTCATAACTGTAGCTGGATTCTACAGACTCTAAAACACACCGGAAACACTTAATTAAAATGTCCAAAAAAAAGTACCATATTTCAACATTTATTTAGATGATAGTTATTTTTGAAAATGTCTCATCATTTGACTCATTGACTAATCAAAAAATAAAAACTCACTCACTAAAATCGCCGTCGGTTGCAGCTCTGGTTGATGCCGAAGTGAATCCTGACTTAAAGGTTCCGTACTGTGCTCAAACGATGTTATGACCTTCCATCCCAAACATACCTGGAGATGTTGTTTTGTTTCCCTCACCCACGTTTGAGTAATCCTCGTCCGTCTCCCTCTCCAGCTCTCAAAACGCCTGTCCCCCACTGGTTTACGTCAGCTTGTGGTAATGCACAATCTTTTCTGTGTTTTTTGACGTCCCATGACTTCACCCGACTCATTCTGAACAGTCAGTCCTCGTACTGCGTGTACTCCACCGCCGCGTGTTCGCGTCTTAGCTCCAGGTCCTTCGCTCGACAAGCGGACGCCCACACTGGACTTCTTGCGCCCTCTGCTGACGTTACACTGACATTACACTAAGCGAGGTATTCAGCTGTGGGCATTGTAGTGCAGTATATTTCAGCAGTGTTTCCACATGTAGAAGAGCTCCTCTCGGGATAAACTAGAGCTTAAAAGACCTGGTTGGACAGAGGCAAGGTTCCACACACAAATGAATGACAGTATTTAAAGGAACAGTATGCAACCTGCACATTTTAAAGGGTCTACAATCATGACTGAGCCCGTTTTGAGCGTGTCTCCTCCTCAGTTTATGGACAGCTCATGGCTCTTGTTCAGCTCCTTCTTCACTGGTCTTCATGTTATCGACCGTTCGGATCAGAGAGAGCTTCAAACACACGCTTTGGAAATCTTACGTACTGTTCCTTTAAATACAATATGACATGGCAACAACACAGGCTCCTACATCACGATAAACAAACGTCTCACTCAGTAATACTTTGTACTTTCATATACGTTTTAATCGCCCGACTGATGCATATTATTGGACCTTTGATACGTTTATTATCCTGAGAAGCAGTTACTTACGCCATTACGTCACTCATGTTATTTACACTTTCACGCGTAAATACTGTTAATAACAATAGCGTTGCCCCGTCTCACCCGACCCCCCCCTTCCCCCCGGTCCCGGTTGCAGATGGAGCCTCCTCTTTACGGGCGCGCTCTGGCCTACTCCACCATCATGGACCAGTCCGCCCTCTCCAACATGGCCGACGCCCAGACCCAGATGCTGCACAACAAGCGAAACGGCCGCTACGACGACGACTACGGCGCGTACCAGGACCAGAAGAAGCCCATGATCGGTTACCCCACCAAGAGCCTAACGCAGCGGCGCCCCCTGTCCGCGCGGAGCTACAGCACTGAGACGTACGGCGCCTCACAGGTAAAGAGGAGACAACGGGGGGGAAAAAAGCACATTCTTTTGCACATAGTTAATTATTTATTCATGTATTTAGCATTTGTTAAAGGACAAATATCATGCAAGATGTACTATTTCTTAAAGCATTGTTCCCTCATCAAAAACATGCCTGGCGTCGTATTTCGTTTTATCCACGCTTGTTTGATGAATCTTGCTTAGTAAGTCCTCTCCCGCTGAGCCTCAGAAAACACTCCATTTCAAAATTCCCAGTTTCAGATGTCAAAAGTAGAGGTCCAGAGGGTCTTGTGTGGTGTTTTCAAGTCCATAAATCCTCACCAGAGTCGTTCCGAGCATTTCTGCCATTAAATCATGTTTCATGTATATCATGTATATTATCATGTATATTAGCATGCCGGGGCAAGCTAGCTTTTGTTTATTTTCTAATGGTCATTTTCTTTTTCTCTGCTGCCAGTAGATGAGGTGCTAACACAAATTCTGATGAGGGAACGCCTCACGGATATGCTATCAGTAGATACATTCTTTTAAATACTGAAGTCGTTCCAACAACACAAATAATGCATAATATGTGTCCTTTAAATACATGAATAATGAAGTGATTGTGATCTGATTTTTTAGATGCAAAGTCGGGATTGGAGTGGTCTAAACGCTGGGTCGAATATGAGTGGCTCATATTCTTCACAAGTGTTACAGGCAGAGAAAAGTGTAAGTGGGCGAACGAGGCAGTGTTTTGGGCAGAACCAGGGCGGGACGTGCGCTCTGCCGGCGGTGGTCCTGTCGCCGTAGTTACTGTGCACATTTGAGACGCTGCTGGTCCATGTTTCTGTGTTTGCGTTATTGGTGGTCTCTGGTGTTGGTTTTTCACTTGGTCTTGGATGTTTTGGTGTTTGGTCTCGGACTAGTCTTGGTCTCTCAGGGCATTTTCACTCACGAAAACGCAGTCTCAGGGTTTTTGCAGGAACAGGAACTACTAAACTGTGGAAAGGTGAACCTATTTAAGACTCCAAATTGTTTTATTAGGTCTGGGATAATCATTTGTGGCACTGCCGAGTATCAAACCTGTCTTTATGCGTGCGCTCCTGACTGGACGGAGACTGCAGTCCTGCTCGTCTTTCAGAGCCACAAAATGGGTCAAAAATGAGGTCAAGAAATCTGCATGGACACCAGAAAGCAGCGTTTCAGGGTTGAAACTGCATGTTTATCAGGAAGAAAGACAAACCACCACCACCTCTTTATCCTTCTCTAATGAGTACCAATCAAATACACAACAAACGGTTTGAATCTAATGTTTTTACAGTATGATGTAACGCAACTCAATATGAAAGTATTCCAAGTATTCAGAAAACAGTGCTCTGATTGGCCCATGTGACTGAATGCGCTACAAAATAGAGTTTAATGCAATGACGGGAAGTATTCTGTGACTAACTACGATCTTCTCAAAGACTGCGTATAAGCTCAAGACACAGCAATGCTTCAAATAAACTCTAAACGTGTAAGATGCACATTGTCCCAGCCCTAATAGTGAGAAATGATCAATTGATATATATTTTAACCCATCATAAAGATAATACAATGGAATTTTACTGCTACTACTGCTATATTTTCACTTTTCCACTATTTTGAAGTTGTCTTGCAGCTGTCTTTGCATGTTTTACCTGTGCTACTGTGGGTTTCTCTGGTTTGTTCTGACGATCTGCATGTAGGCTAAAACCACACCAATATTACTGATGGGAAAACCTTTGATTAAATAGAGTCACGGCACTTATTGTCCTCATTTAGGTTTGTGCACGAGCCGATAAATGACGTGTTCCATGAAGTTACTGAAATCCTGTTTTCTCCTGTCACAATAATTACTATATATCAAACTTTACATTTCATGAATAATAGATGAACAATATCTCAACTAGATACTCATTTAGACAGGTATTAACATCAAGCAGTAAGTTTTTTCCTTGATCTAAAATTGGAGTTTGAATTGTTCGTATCATGACAACACTAAGCCTATGCAAAACTTTTATTATTGATTCACAACATTTGATTAGTTGGACTTTATTTGCCCAAAGTTCCAAACACTGTTACTGTATATCAGGGTTATTCAACTATATTTTCCCGAGGAACAGATTTTTCGAGAGGCCAAGGTCTCTGGGCCGGAGCCGCACAACATGCCACTGTAACAACATTTTGGGTTTCAATAAATTTAGTTAATGCAATAAAATAACGACTGCTCGATTAGATTTGTGTGAGAAATAACATGCAAAGTGCTTTACCAAACAAGCTTTGCAAAATTGCCCATCTAGAACTGAACCAGAATTATCCTCGGACTCTTTATAGACTAGTACCAACCAGGTCTGAACCAGGACTGACCCAGAATGAAACAGGCACCAAACCAGGTCTTATCGAGTGCTAAACTAGAATTAAACCAGTAAACAAGATCTTTATTTTATGTTTTCAATATTTGGAAGATGGGTCATGGGCCGGATTAAATTGCTTGGTGGGCCTGATTTGGCCCCCGGGCCTTATGTTGAATAGCCCTGCTGTATATCATGGTAACAGGCAACAGGAGGCAGACGTGATGTTCAAAGTTGATCAAATTCGAATTGCAAATGATTTTTTTGCCACATTGTTGACTCTCCAGTGAAAACAAGTCCGTTAGCTTGTCTATGACAAAAACGTTTTTTTAATTTGTTATTATTATTTAATTTAACTTAATTTAGTTTAATTGAATTGAATTGAATTGTTTTTATTGTTTTTATTTTATTTTATTTTATTTTATTTTATTTTTGCATTTAAAAAATATATATATATTAGTTTAACCAAAACTATAATTTGTGGCGCAATAAAACATTTTTTTTTTTTTTAAGTCACTGCTGTATATATTTCATGAAGTTACTGAAATCCTAGTCTTGCAACAATAATTACTACATCATCTTATCATTCAATAAATAAAACATGGGCTTCATTTGAACATTGTAATACTGAAAAAAAAAAAAATGAAGCTTTTTCCTCGGTATTAAAATCTTTCAAATGTATCTGTGTAAAACGATCCCTAACCGTTTTTTACTGTGGATACTGCTACGTGTATTAGCATGTAGCCGAGCGGCTTTTCCCAACTGTTTTAATGAGCTCTTATTCTCGGGCCGGTTAAATTGTGTCGCATGAGGAAACCGCCGAGAATTCAGATGCGCGTCCTTTCCCCGTCCTCTGTCCTCACGCCGAGTCTTCCCTGGCCTTAAACTATAATCCATCTTTCTGTCGGCCGAGACGGGCTTTCTAAAAATAGACCCCCAAAGCTCTATCTCTGGGATTATAAGATGCACCTGCTTATTTTTAGAGCAAAAGTGTCAGCGTTACAGTCTCTTCTTTACGAAAGCGGGTTAGTCTGAACCGTTTTAAGTAACAGACTCGTTATGGGTAGATTTTAGAGGATATAATAATGCAAAAGGCAGGACTACGACAGTGACAGCATGAAGATGATCTCAGATTCATTTAGGGGCTGCTCAATTTAGGGGGAAACAAATCTAATAGTGGTTTTATTTGTGATGTATATATTTTTTTTACCTTCAATGAAGCAGAAATCCATGCCATTTTTTTGTCGTTCAAGACACAAATGTTGCTACACATTTTAAACCATACACGCAAACGTCAAAACATGTACACAAAGGTCAAAACATGCACACAAACGTCAAAACATGCACACACAAATGCACGCAAACGTCAAAACATGCACACAAACGTCAAAACATGCACGCAAACGTCAAAACATGCACGCAAACATCAAAACATGTACACAAACGTCAAAACATGCACGCAACGCACGCAAACGTCAAAACATGCACACATGAAACATGCACGCAAACATCACAAACATGCAAACATACACGCAAACGTCAAAACATTGGTCACAAAGTCAAAAATGCCACACGTCAAAACATGCACACAAATGTCAAAACATGGCACGCAAAGTCAAAACATGCACGCAAAACGTCAAAACATGCACGCAAACATAAACATGGAACAAAAGTCAAACAATGCAACACAAGTCAAAACATGTTCACACAAACGTCATGCACACAAATGTCAAAACACACGCAACATGTCAAAACAAATCAAAACATGTCAACTCAAACATGACACAAACGTCAAAACATGCACGCAGAACAGTCAAAAACATGCACATCAAACATGCACACAAACGTCAAAACATGCACACAAAAATGTCAAAACATTGCACGCAAACATCAAAACATGTACACAAACGTCAAAACATGCACGCAAACGTCAAAACATGCACACAAAGTCAAAACATGCACACAAATGTCAAAAACATGCACGCAAACGTCAAAACATGCACGCAAACGTCAATGCACGCAAAAAACATGCACGGCAAACGTCAAAACATGACACAAGCATAACATGCCCGTCAAAACATGCACACAAATGTCAAAACATTGCACCAAACGTCAAAACTGCACGCAAACGTCAAAACATTGCACACAAACTTCAAAACATGGCACAAACGTCAAACATCGCAAACGTCAAAACATGCACGCAAACATCAAAACATGCACACAAATGTCAAAACATGCACACAAACGTCAAAACATGCACACAAACGTCAAAACATGCACGCAAACGTCCAAAACATGCACCACACAAATGTCAAAACATGCACGCAAACGTCAAAACATGCACACAAATGTCAAAAACATGCACGCAAAACATCAAAACATGCACACAAATGTCATAAAACATGCACGCAAACATCAAAAACTATGCAACGCAAACGTCATCCAAAACATGCACGCAAACATCAAAACATGCACACAAACATCAAAACATGCACACAAACGTCAAAACATGCACACAAACGTCAAAACATGTACACAAACGTCAAAAACATGCACGCAAACGTCAAAACATGCACACAAATTTAAAACACATACACAAATTCAAAACGAGCACACAAATTCAAAAGATTAAAACCTCCAAAAATGCCCACAGTGTGTTTTTGAATTTGTGTACAAAGTAAAACACTGATCTAACGCTTAAAGATGTCAGTAGTTTTGCAGTTTAATCAAGCCTTCTCGATACCTCGTACATGTTCATATATTTATATTTTTGGTACGGATTCGCCCGTCACTTTTTTTAGCCCCCTCAAAACATAAAAGTATATATTACTTTGAAGACGATACATCTCCCACCTCCTCTTTTTGTCAAATGCCTGGTTTTGACTGCATGAACGTGTCCGCCTGAACGTGCCGATCGCTTTCACATTCATTACACAACGCGCCGTCCGCTTGCTTTGTCCACAGGCGCGCCCCGTCTCCGCCCGCCCGACCATGGCCGCTCTTTTGGAGAAGATGCCCCCCGACTACACCCTGGCCACGTGTCCCGAGAAGGCGTCGGAGGACACCATCAAAGTGCGCCCGGTCGTCCCCCAAAAGCCCGAAGACATCACGTCCAAAATGCCCCCCGACTGGAGACAGCAGCTGCTCCGACACATCGAGGCCAAGCGACTGGACAGGGTGAGGTCCAGGGGCCACGGCGGGACGCGGCGTTTCACTTGATTGGATCGCAGATTACTTGAACGTGAATCGGTCTGCATTTAATGACTTACTGTACTGCGGGACCCTTTAAAGTGTCATCAGGATGTTCAAAATGATGGACTGGGGGCCAAAGTCAAATGCCGTAATTCATTTTCAATCGTTAACCGACATGAAATTAAAATTGCTACTGATTTTGAACAAACATAAAGCAACAACATTTTTAAAGTTCCAATGTTGAAATCAAATAACATTTTCTTGTGTTTTACAAAGAAAGGGAAAAACTTTAATTTGAAACGCGATGAAAAAAACTACAGGGGTCAATATTTCTGTGAAAAACCTAGATTTGGCCTTCATCAAACATGGACAGTGTGTGTATTAAGATCATTTACACACACACACACACACACACACACATTAATCTGAGTTTTTTTGTTTTTAAGTATTTTTTTGATTATATTTTGTGATATTCTGGGGTTAATCCTAATTTCTTCGTTGAAATTACATTTTGTTCCACTTCACTTTGGCCTCCAGTTCCCTCCTTTTCAGTATTTAAAATGTTTTGTCTACACATTTTTAAAGGGTCCTTAGAAAAGGAAAAATGCACTTCTATCTCAAGCTATTGCCGTGCGACCGTTCAAAATGCCCCACAACAAGTTCAATTATCAAGGTCAGTGGTCCTCAAAGTTACAAGATGTGTCCAAACCAGGTCCAAAACCAGGTCCAAACCAGGTCCAAACCAGGTCCAAAACCAGGTCCCAAACCAGGTCCAAACCAGGTCCAAACCAGGTCTAAACCAGGTCAAAACCAGGTCCCAGGTAAACCAGGTCAGGTCAAACCAGGTCCAAACCAGGTTCCAAACCAGGTCCCAAAAACCAGGTCCAAACCAGGTCAAAAAACCAGGTCAAAAAACCTGGTCAGAACCAGGTCCAAACCAGGTCAAAACCAGGTCAAAACCAGGTCCAAACCAGGTCCAAAACCAGGTCAAAACCAGGTCCAAACCAGGTCAAAAAACCTGGTCAAAACCTGGTCAAAACCAGGTCTAAACCAGGTCTAAACCAGGTTAAAATCAGGTTTAAAACCAGGTCTAAAACTAGGTTAAACCAGGTCAAACCAGGTTAAAACCAGGTCAAACCAGGTCCAATTAAACAGGTCAAAACCGTCGGTAAACAGGTCTAAACCAGTTCTAAAACCAGGTTAAAATCAGGTTAAAACCAGGTCCAAACCAGGTCTAAACCAGGGCTAAAATGAGGCTACATCATTGCAGTCATTCTAACCAGGGCTGCACAATACATCACAAAAGTAGTGCAATCATCAATATCGCAGCAAACTAAATATATCACAGTTCCTCCAAAAAACAGAGAAATACTGTATTTAAGTTAACATTTTGAAAAAGAATGAGTGTATTATCTAAATTAGCCTCTGTTTTGTCTCTGTTAAGTGCTTATTTGGACACAGTTTGTCTAACACATTAACTTAAGTTGTCGTTATTTGTGTCAATAAATGTTATATATCACAATAATATCAATATTGCAGTACTTAATAATAGTAGCGCAATCATTTCCAATATGCTGTTGTGCTGTCTTCATTCTAACCAAGAACGTACCCAAAGGAAGACAAATGTGCGATACAATTGACTTTTACGCTTTGAATTCAAGTAATCTCAACGCATGCTAGATGTTCATTACCTTTCAGATGTTCAACAGAACGATATTAACACAAAACCTTTTATTACGATAAGAAATCACAAAATATCACATAATAATTAGACTTTGTAGAGGAATAAAGGGAGTTGTTCCATGCATCTCACTGCCCTGACTGTCTGTTTTCGTCTGAGTTTGTCCAGATGCATGTCACTGTTGCCGTCAGCCGCGCCCCAAGCACACCCACAATGCAACAGTAGCGCCATCGTGACCCCAAGTTTACTGTCGACTTCACCTTAAACTAATAACAATATTTGGAAATGTCACCATTGACTTAAAGCTGGGGTATCTGACTTTTATCCCTATAGGCGAGAATTATGATTATTTATATTTGTAATTGTTTAGAGTCATTGAGTATGTTGTAAGAGCAGAAAAATCACACTGCCTGCATTTAATTCTACATTCTAAGCTCAGAAGAAATTGTCTGACACGGTGCTATGTTAGTAAAGCTGTGCACGTGTGAGTTAACAGCTTGTACTAGAGAAACTAGGGTTTTATCTGGTCCGACCAACTGCCTAAAGAACACACAAAGAATACACTTGTGCACAAACTGCTCTCATATCCAGTTTAGTGTCATAACACAGCATGTTGTAATTATATATTTGGAAAAAATAGACATAATTAACAGAGTTTATCGCGTTCTCTGGATTCTAAACCGTCTGTATCGGCCTCGGCCATGAAAAGAACAGTTTTAAAATCAGCTTCTTAAACCTGACAGATCGTCACCTCTGATGAAAGAGCGTCACCTCTGCTAAATGAAAGAGCTATGTTAGCTAATCTAAACTAAGAGCTATGTTAGCTAATCTAAACTAAGAGCTATGTTAGCTAATCTAAACTAAGAGCTATGTTAGCTAATATAAACTAAGAGCTATGTTAGCTAATCTAAACTAAGAGCTATGTTAGCTAATCTAAACTAACTAAAAGCTATGTTAGCTAATCTAAACTAAGTGCTGTTAGCTAATCTAAACTAAGTGCTGTTAGCTCATCTAAACTAAGTGCTGTTAGCTCATCTAAACTAAGTGCTGTTAGCTCATCTAAGCTAAGTGCTGTTAGCTCATCTAAACTAAGTGCTGTTAGCTCATCTAAGCTAAATGCTAACAGCATCATTACAAACGGCGGTCTTTTGGACAGGTTCTGTGAAGAGCCGCCCGCGGCTAACGCTCTCTGTGCTTTCAGCTCCTTTGCACTGCTCTTGTTGTTGTTGTTTATAAGTGTTTTATTGTTGTTGTTTGTGGAGCTCACAGTGTGACGTCACCACGCTGCAGCCCCTCCCATTCACCCATGTCATGTGATGTTGTCTCCTCCAATCAGAGTGGTGTCCTAAAGCACAACACGCTCACGCTGGGCATGCTCTGTCAGGGCGGGGGGCACTTTAGCCTTTACAATAACAATAAGCATGAGCCCCCTGCTGGCCGCTGGCTGCCACTGCCTCCGCCTCCGAACGCCAACGCTGTGAGTATCCGCCATGTTCCTCCAACTTATCACTGTTACTCACACTCATACTGTGTTGCATTGTTCTGCGTCTGTTCAAGTAATAATACTGCATTTCCCAAGCCAAGTTAGAGTACTGCAAAGTGTTTTTACGAAAATGTACAGCTACAAAACAGTGATGGACACGGGTGTACAACATTGTACAACATTACAAAAGTGCTTTGTATTATACCACGTCGTCTTACAAGCGTCCTAATCTAGCTCAAACTCATTCTAAAACTGTTCTGGAAAAGTCAAATTTTGTGATGTTAATGGGATTTTTTTTAATATAGATTAATATCTGTTTTTGATACTTTTGACAAACATGTTTTCTACATTCTCCAGGTCTTTGGTTGCATCCAGTTGAAAATGCCTTGTTGCCATGTATTTTATTAATACATTTACCTTAATTTTGATCTTTAACAGAATTAAATACAATCGAATATTAAGATACGTATAAAAACAAAAAAAGCAAATATTTTTCAACTCTAGTTTTAGTATCAATTAGCATATCATTATTTTCAATACTTTTTACAACCCTAATGAATAAATATCTCAGAACCTCAGTCATACTTTTAAAAAGGTGTTTCTTTTCACCTGAACAATTAACGCAAGGATTCAAAAGCCGAGCGCAGTACCAACACAGACCAGTGGAGGTGCTATTACCAGCTCTCACAACTAAACCAGCACAATTACAACTGACTAACTTACCCGTTCTTTGTGTGTAAACGCTATAGGCCAGTTGTGGAGGTTGAGCATGTTTATTTGCTGTGGTCTCATGGTTCCTGTTCCCGTCTGTGTCGCCCTCAGACGCCCTCCCAGCAGTCGGCCATATTGGATAACGACCAGGAAGGAGGGCCGGCGGGAAACCAGTGGGTGCCATACTCGCTGGGACGGAGGGACGTGCCACCGGACAACCTCATGAAGAAGGTGAGAGTTCACGTGGTCCTCAGCCGCTCGGGTTTTACATTGACGGGCTTTTACCTCAGAACGTTTTGATGTCACCGATAATAACATCATGGACGCCGCTTTTCAGCAACATTCAACAACATTCTCAAAAGCGAAACGTTAATTGTGTTGGAAAGAAAATAAACAGTGGTCTCGGGTCTGCTGTCTCTGATGTGGTCAACTGACTGTGACCCCTTGATGTGTTTGTCAAGGTTTAAGTTTTGCGTAAATGTGAAACGACTGTAAAATGAAAAGTACAACATATGTTTAATCCGCTTTTTTGCAGGAATCTTACGGTAAAAGATATACACAATTATCTATACATTTTTGGCTAATCTGCCCACCTTTTGTCTGTACCCAGTGATAAACAGCTGTTAACTGGAGTCCAAACCAAGGATGAGTTCGAGCGCACACACGATTGGTTTGAGGGTTAGAAGAATTTGCTGCTTTAACCAGAGCATTTCTGTCCAGCAGGGTGGCCACGCCCATAACCCATCCCATCAAACGCACAACGCCATGATCGTCACCACCTCCTCCTCCACCATCTCTCACCGTGTGGGCGGGCAGCAGGGCTACGACAACATGATGAACAAGGGGGGGCAGTACCAGCCTGGGATGCCCCTGTCTGTGGTGCCAGCGGGGCAGTACCAGAGCTCCATGCAGCAAGGTAACCCGTGTACACAGTAAACCTCAAAGCCTCCTGTTTTAGGCCACATTGTGAGGACGTTTTCACCCGTTAACCGCTAGTTGTAAGTTCTCATCTTGTTGAACCCTATGTCATTCCTGCAAGTGTCTGGTACTGATATAAACACTCCATTCCATTCATTTTAATAAGGCTGCACAGGCAAATGGTCCTTGTTTATGTTTGTTACATTTGCCATTGAGTAACTGTCAGTATCCAACTTCTAGTTACATTTTCTAACGTGCATCGTATTTGATTTGATTTGTGCTGAGATACCGCGGGATGTGAGCAAGTCTAGACCCCCATCCAGGGCCAGAACTGAATTCCCTGATCTGGAAATGTCCCTGGTAAAGTGCCAGGACGCCTCATTCACACATAATTCCCCGAAAATTGCCAGTCTCTGCTTGTATCACGACAAATGATGTGCTGCATCATTTCAATTGAATGGCAATGGAACTGAACAGTGCAACCACGGAAACCAAGATCATGACTGAAGAAACGAGCATTGGTACCGGCAATTTTCGGGCTTTCTTCGCACATTCCCTGCATTAGTCCTTGGACATTGCCAGATCAACAATGCAGAGGCTTCAGTTCTGTTTCATTCACACAAAAACGCAGGTTCATTCTCAGGTAAAGCCCAGAACAGTCCAATGTTCTGGGACTGAAGCCTGTGTGATTGTGGGTCAGAGCTGTGAGTCTTCTGGAGATCTGCACATGGCAATTTACTGGGAATTATGTGAAAGGGGGGCTTAGGTTAGATCTTTAAAGCTGTCTTAGGCACTTCAACCTTTTCCAAATACATGTTCCTCTACATCAGACAATAGGTAAGAGATGATTATCTGACGTGTTTCAGCGGTCGTTTCCGTTTTCGTCAGAACTATCACATGACTGTCGGTGTGACATGTTATAAGAGCTGTTGTTCTTAGTGTGGTCAGCCCGCGACCCCCGGCGACCACTTGTTGCCGTGGTTGAACTGTGTCTCATGTGCGGGAAAGTCTCGAGTGGAAGTGCCTTGTCTCCTGACATCTACAGGGAGTTGAACATTCTGTTTTGTAACTATGTATGATTGCATTGTCCCTGTCAAATAAATAAAAGAAATTAAAAAATATTCTTTCTTTGATCCGGCTTTTGTATTTATTAGATTCTTGGTTATTGAGCCATTATTTTCCCGGTCCGTAACGTGTTTATTGCGTTTGCAGTGATCTGATTTTGCGCCCTTTGCCATGCAGTTTCGGTTCGTTTTCCTTCCGTCTCTGGAGTTAATTATAGTTCGTAAAGATAATTACATAATCTCATACCAATCGTCTGATATAGAAGAATCAACAAAACTATTCTACTAAAGAAGACGAGATGAATATTCTTCTACTAAAGACAAGATGAATATTCTTAATCTATTAAAAGGTTCGTGATCCGACCTTTTGTGAAAGCTTTACGTCCTCGTCACGGGTTAGAGTCTTAGGGGTTTGTTTTTGGCCTTGGAAGTTATTTAAACTAATTAAACTCGCTTAAGGACAGTTCCAGTTCATATTATAGACGGTTCTTCACGGTTCTTGCACGAAAGTTTGCAGCAGCGTAGGACAAAGCCTGTTTAACTTATGTCCATGTCCCGTTACAGCGCTCCCAGCCCCGGGACAGACCTACTCCAGCTCAGGCTTATCCATGGCCCTGTCGCCTTCAGGAAACCAGCCCCAGTTCCCCTCTCACCAGCCCACACTGCCCGCCACCAACCCCCAGTACCACGCCAACCAGGGTATGAGCCACGCCAACCAGAACGTCATGCACGGCAACCAGGTGGTCATGCACAGTAACCAGGTCGTGACGTCCACTCACACCAACCCTCGGCCCCAGAGCGCTCGCTGTCTCCTGCAAACCAAAGGCCAGAAGAGCACGGACGGCTTCCAGGAACAGGTGCCACTTTCAACGGCGTTATCTCAGTAATAGAATCATCTCTGGTCGAACATTGACCTCATAGTTGATTATTAATACACCAACTTTAAGAAACCAGGTCTAGAAGGATCCGCCAAAAGCTTATAGAAAAAATAGACAAACCCACTGATGTTTTTCACGCTTTTGTGCCCTGATATGTCTTAAATTCATCCGGAGGTTCAGACAAAGTCAATATTACAGCTGTTTGTTTGTCTATGACAGTCAAAAGCTGTGGTCACATGGTACAAACCCTAAGAAAGATGCTCGAAGACGTATTCGATTCTGACTGCATCGTTATTATGGTCATTATTTTCATTTCAGCTTGACCACTTTACTCCTGTTGGCGTCACATTACTTCACGTTGTTGTAGATTATAAGACCCCGTACTTCACACACACGCACTGCAGGTTTATGGACATAGAACACACACTTGTGACTAATGTCTGTGCCTGACCCATAACTGCGTGTCCTCTCTCCAGCAGCTGTGTGTGCGGATAGAGAAAAACCCCGGCCTGGGCTTCAGTATCTCTGGAGGCATCAGTGGTCAGGGGAACCCCTTCAAACCCTCCGATATGGTACGACCCGCCCCGGACCGCGGCAGCCAATCACGGCCGGCGCAGCTCTGCTAAGGGGTTGCCATGGAAACTGCTGCCGGTTGCTGCAGTGTTGCATCTTTTTCACTATATCCCTGGAACTATGTATGGTATTTACTGAGTGAGGTTTGCAGTTAGAAAAGGTGCGCTATGTAACTTTTCGGGTGAACTTTCCGCCATCTGCTCGTCTCCATGGAGATTACTTTGCCTGGAATGTCCCACAGTATAGAGTTTATGCAGATGACAGCACAACAATCAAAATTTAAGCAGTGAGTGGCAGAATTTAGAGAGTCAGTGGTGAGTAACGACATTTCCTCCTGTAAGAACTCAAAACGCAACTGAAACGTGAAAAAGCTGCCACAGTCTAATATAGAAGAGTCCGACATATAAAAATGTACTTGTACAAATATTTAGTTTGTACCTGACATGTAAAAATAGAAAACCAAGTAAACAGTTGTAGAAAACACTATAAACAACAGTTACTCTGCAGCTACACTCGCATCCTTTTGTTTAAGAAAAGAGCTTAATGAAGTGTTGTGGGGGCGAGTTGAAGTGTCCTTTATCACCCCCTGCTGTGATCAAACAAGCTAGCTAAGCTCTACAGTCAGAGAAACAACTGAGAAACTAATTTTGCCATATACAGTTCATTTTGAGCACAACAAAAGCTCCTAAACTCCAAAAGGCAAAGAAACATCTGATCCGTTGTGCTGCCCATAATTCTGCCGCTCAGTTTGAACGTTGAGCGTCATTTAATTAAACCTCTATTGCATTAAATCTGTCTATGTTACAGCGTTTGTAGAACCTCGAGAAACGTCGTTACCCTGACCATTTAATCCCTTTTTGTGGAGCTTTCGAGACAAAGCAACCACATCTCCACAGAGACAAGCAGGAGGCTGTCTCTCCACCAGAAAAGTGACATAGCGCACCTTTAACATGGTTTCGCGATCGAGAATGTGCCTCACTTCATCCATCGCTGTAAAACGTTGGCGTTAGTTACGCTTCCCTGTTTGGTAGATTCCCCCGTAAATGCGGCCGCTGCACGTGTGTGTCCGTCCCAGAAACGCAGGGCTATTTCTGGCTTTCATTTGGGACAATGTGGTGCTTTCTGACTCTTTAATTTGAGCACGTTTTTCATCCTTCTACCAGTTCCGACAGAAGACTACAAATTATAGCCAAAGGAATGATATTAATCAGGTATGAAACAGCCAAAACGTACGGGCGGCATGTGCAAACCCATCCAGGCAAGTTCCATTCAAACCCATTCACCGTAATCCTCCCGACCGGCCTCCGAACAGCACACGCACCGCCCGCTGTCGCCTCTAGGGCGGCGCCGCTTTTTGCCATGATCGGTTACAAAAAATGGTGTAATGGAAAAACAACAATTATTAATTCATTCAATTTTGTTTTGATTGAAATAGCTGCATCATTCTGACCCTCAATTCATATATATAAATATATATATATATATCTCACATTATATATCAAATCTGCAGTGATTTTAAATAGAGCTGCAACGACTAATCAACTAATGGAGACTAGTCCACGATAAAAAATATTTGCAATCGTGTTTTGATGATTGTAATGGTTATCTGGACCACGCAGAACGCTTTATAACAACGATAGCGGCATTATTACATCAAAATGCCAAACAATTATTCAGATTTTCACCAATAATGCACTTTATTTCGTGAATATTCTCAATCTAGAAGCTGTCAGTCAATCATAATAATAAAATAAAGTATTGCTGACTAGTCGACTACTAAAACAATCGTTAGTTGCAGCCCTACTTCTAAAACATGTATTACAAATGTTACCTTTAAATGATATAACAATTAACCTGATTCTACAGGTTTACTCGTGACACTGCATAACGTTCAATAATGACCCAAATACTCCTGATTATAATTTTTGTTTTCCCATAATCGAGCGGTTCGAGTCACCTTAGAATGGAGGGAGCGTCTTGGATGAGCGGAAAAAACTCAAAACATACTTATTTTTGGAAAACCTTTTGAACAGCTACGGTTTAAGAAGAGATGTCCCGTCATACGCCCTCCAAGAATTTCCTCTATTGGTCTACACATTATAAACAGGTTTAGTCGCAGGTTAATTCTTGAAATACTTCATTTGTCTCGACAGTTCGGGGGTGAAACTCAAACAGAACAGCACTAAAATGTGAAGTTTGCAGATAGTAAACTTTATAAAGCTGTTGGGCAATCTAGAGATGTTGTTGTTTTTTAGTACATGTTTTGATATTACAAATGTTTTATTGCAATTTCATCAAAGGTGTACTATATAACTATTCAGGGGTTATTGCTTTGGCGTTTAACTCACTTTAACACACTCAAAATCTTGCATTTATTCACTTTTATTGCTGAAAAAAATACCTCTGAAAACGTGTATTCGTACTTAGCGGGCTCGCCTCGTCCCAGATGTGGCTTGTAACCTGGCTTGGTGGCGCCGTAGACATAAACAGTAGACGCGGTGTTCGATACTCATGGTATACAGAATCTATCGCTTAGCAACAACTCCGGAGTCTGTATTTATTCACTTTTCCCAACTCATAACCGGGTCATGACAGAACGGCATTAGAAAAAACAGATCGCGCATATTTGCTCCTATAGCCGTTAGCATAGCGTTAGCCTTCAAATTTACAAATTAAGAATAATCCAGACTAGAGGATGTCAGATGGTACCAACCCATCAACCAATTTATGTGAAAGCAAAGTTGAAAGTTATTGTAGAGTGTATAAATATTTTGTTGTTTTATTCTAGATAATATTTAGCATGCAAAAAAAAACTAGCATGTAAGCTAAAGGCTAACTGACTTTAGTTGAGATTTCTGGTCTTCCGCGCTTCTGGTTAGAATCTAGTGACACAAAACATCCTCTTTTACATGCTAGTTTAGTTTATTTTTCATGCTTTATTGAGACAGGGACAATGCACACTTTATATGAACCTAAACGACGCTTTGTTAGCTGTAGCTCAAGTGCTCATTTCCGCCCGTCGTCCCTCGGCGCCGGTGAAAAAACCAGAAAAACGCCATAAATATCATGAAATAAAATGTATTCCGCGTCTATGAATGTCTACGGACGGCACCGCCTGCTTGTCTCCATGGAGATACAGTAGACAGACCCCCGACCGGACAAGTTACATACTGCACCTTTACGGGATTGCTCAGTAATTTGACAGTGGGTCTGAGAGCTATTTACGGACGGCAAATGCACTTCTCAACGACCCACTTAACAAAATACTGTCCATCTTATGTCAATCGCTTTACTGTTTTTGTTATGTTTATGATGTCCTTGTTTTGAGCACAGATTTCCGCACTCGGCCTCTGTAAACGTCGCTTGTTGTCACTAACGCTAACCCGCTAACGCTAACTCTGTGCTTCGGCCAAACAGTGAGCTCCATAAAAGAACAATTCAACCCCTAATAAGCATTCATTTATGCCGCTCACTGTGCCACGCTGCCACTACTGACCAACCGGCTTATTTTATCTGTGTTTTTGTCAACCTCCGACCGACTGCTGTTATTATTTTTGTCTCAATCCGTTTTGTGTTCAACTCCTCCGTTGAACCGTCCCCCCGTCCCCCCGTCCCGTCCCGACTTTATACATGTGTCTCCAGACAAAACATCTTTCAGCTCCGAGTGAAAAGATGTCGGTGAATTTACAATCTCTGCCTTGGGTTAAAGCGGGAGGATCTGAGCGCACTTTCCCCCACGTCTTGTCTCCCGTAGCGCTGGCAGTGAAATGGAGCGGAACGTGGCGATGAAACTGCCGTCATTTTCCGCGGCTCCGTTCAAACGCAAAGATGAGAGTAGTTTGTGAAGGGAGGTACTGTCTCCACTACTACTGTCGTTTCTACTAGTTAGTTAGTTAGTTAGTTATACCTCTACCGAACATGTGTCCAAACATTTTCACCAAGGGCCACCAAACCTGCAATAATGTCATTTTACTGCGGTTATAGTGGTCGACTTACTGACATTTAAAGTGCCCCCTACAGGTCGGATGACTCATTGAACTAAAATGCAGTTAAGATAAATATATTTTGAATTTAGCTAAAAATTATTTTTAAAAATGTATCACAGAAGAGCACATTTTTTAGGTGTATAATTTCACTTCCTGTTTGTAATTGATGACATCACATTAGGAAATTAAAACTCATCTAATGTCACAGTATTTTTTTATTTGTCAAATGAAAATAAATGAGAGCAACTTTATTTTGTTGAATTAACGTTTACAGAGTGAGAAAAGTAGTTTCTTTGTGTAAATTGTGCATGAATTTTGACTGGTGTAAAACTATAATTTATACGTACAACAGGTATAAATACATCGAAAAAGTCAAAATTTGAAAATCTTAAAAACCTGACATTCACACTTTAAGTATAAAGTACTGCCTATGATTATTTGGGCCAATTTATATTGAACAGAAACCTGATTGAGTCTGAGGGCCGCATAGTCTGCTCTACCATAACAACAAACCGGTGAGCTGTACATTACATATATATCAAGGGAAAATCATGCTTAGATCCATATTTATACTAAATCTATTACTGAAACTATATTCCCAGTTGCAGTATCAATACTCAATCTACAAAAAAAGAGTAAATTAGACCTTTCCTGGATAACTTTGGATAACGAGCATTGATATAAGGCAAATTAGTGTCAGACCGCACGGAAAAATGAAAGAAACTACTTTAAACAACTACATCGTTTTGTATTCTATTTAAAAAAAATATATATATATATATATATTATTAATAATAATAATAATAATAATAATAATAATAATAATAATAATAATAATAATAATAATAATAATTTAAATACTTTTATAAGGAACATGAATTGAATTGAACTAGAGTTGATATAAAGCAAATTAGTGTCAGACTATGTGTATTTGATTAAAAAAATAAATAAAAAAATATACATTTATAATGAACAAATAGCCTGAATAATTTTGAATACACTATTTGTTCATTACAAATTAAAACCTGTAGTTTATTTTAAAATGTTACCTAATCTTTCTTAATCATCATTGTAGTATCAGGCCGTTTAAGAAAGCACCATTATATTTTTAAACTGTAATATTAGAATTGTCTTGGTGAAGTGAACAATCCTGCAGTTTATTTATTTAACTCTTTGGATGTTGTTAAAATTGCTATTGAAAGTAAACATTTTGAATATTATGCATGTGGTCGACTGTGAACCAATCATCTCCAGAAAGCTTTTGCACAAAACATCATCTCGAAGTGTGCAGAATGTTCCGGCGCGTTCTATTTTCACCGTGCAAATGACTTCAGGTGGACAGAGGTGCACAATGTGTCAGGTTTTCCCACAGAACACACTTGAAATAGGAACAGGAAAAAATACATTGTTTTCTCAAGTTATTCTCCTTTACTGTTGGACTTTCCATGATGGAGATGATTTGTATTCTTATTTCCATCTCAAACTCAAAAAAAGCTGTAGTGCTTTTGTAGCAGCAGAAAAAAGGCAAAATTGGAACGCCAAATTAAATGTTTACGCCTCAGTTTGTTAGCCGTCGTTTCGTTTGCATTCTGCTGTTCGGCCACTAGAGGCTGCCAGACGACTCTGTTTAAGCGAGAGCAGTTTGTAAAAAAATATGTTCATTTATGCTGTTTTATTTATCATTTATTAGACGTCAAACCAATTTAGGGCTGAAACAAATTCGTCTATTAATTGAAAACTACTAAACTACAAACTACTACAACTAATTTACCAATCAAATACTCAATCTGTGCCGTACAAGCCTTCAAAACTTTAAAGAGAAGAGGTTTTATTACAAAGAATTACTCCAAAATGATAGAAAAAACACGAGGATTTGGTGTTTTTGATGAGAAACCTATTTTGTCAGTAAATACGCTGCATAAATATGTCTTACAGGGCTTTTTTTTTTTCAATCAAAATAATACCGGAAAAGGATTTAATAATGTCACTAAAGGCTTTTAAGTCCATCTGCTCCTTTCCACTGCCAATGCTCCGCTTTCCGTGCCGACTCTCCCTATTTGAATCGCTGTATTTCCTCTGTAAATTAAATTCCCTGCTGTAACGTGGGTCGGATTGAACTGTTGCATGCGACTAAATTGAGAGGGTTTTGAAGAAAGGCAAAGATTCTAAACCATCGTGTCCCTGTGTTGTCCTAACGGTGTATCATTTTGACTTATAGGGTATCTTTGTTACTAGGGTACAGCATGACGGGCCCGCTGCCTCCGTCCTGCAACCGGGAGACAAAATACTGCAGGTAACGGCCCCCGGGGGGGTGACAACACAACACGGGCAGGATTTAGAAGACGGGGGAGATGTCGGGAAACGAGGAATATCACAGAATTATAATGTTGAACGCAGTTAATGATTAAAATGATGAGAAAATTAGATTAAAATGAGAGAAATGTCTTGTATAAACTCCCAAACGAAGGTAAAAAGTGATATTCCTGACACTTTAGTGGTTGATTTCACAGTCACGTTTTGATGCCTTGTTATTATTAGAATATTGACTGAATCTATCGGTATCGCCCAAACCTTTTTTTTATTTTTATATGTTTTTAAAGAAATATTTTTTTCAACATTTTCAAAAATAATTTATAAAACACACAAGAACACGACCAGAGAGCAATATACAAAAAAAAACAAAAGTAGCACTGGACACAGAAAACAAAATCAAGGCACACCCATTTTTTTCCTGTCACCAAATGTATGCTCCAAAGGTATCCATCTATTGTGTCCATGGCAGGAGCCCTAAGGCCCAAATACATGCATCCAAAATGCAACAGCAAAGTCAAATACGGTCTACAGATCCTTGTTTACTTCGGTCCAATATTACCGAGCGACTGGACAGTCCCAAAACACCCGGAAATGGGTCTGCTTCCCGCCAACCACAGTTTCTCCCACAGTTAGAATCCCCCTGTAAATAATGGGCACTTTGACATGGGGACGTGAGAAAACGTGTCACACTTTTCCAACAGAATTCCCTCCATACATGTGATTCTATTTGTATTTTTTTAAATTTGGTTACGCCCACCCCTTTTTCAATTACACTTTTTGTCCGTCTGTTTTTGCAGACGTTTGTTTGGGAAATGAAGAGCTCTCAACTTTTCGACAATTTCCTAATTCCCGGTTAGCTTTGAAAAACCCAGATAAGAGTTTGTTGCTCTTCATTTACTATGACTACTATGCCGTGACTAACATCTCCACTCCTCTGCAGCCCCCTGACTGCCCCTGTGCTTTCGTTGCAGGCATGGACATAGTTTTGTAAACGTGGAGCACGACGCGGCGTTTCTCTGCTGAAGAGTTTCCAGAGGACGGTGGACTTGGATGGTGCTTAAGCGGGACAAGCAGCAGAGCAGAGCAGCGGCTCACACTAGGATCACTTTTGTATTTCCACCGTTCGAGGCTCGTTCTTCTCTCCCTGCTCGCCACAAACAACCCCCTCGACGCTTCCCATCCCTCCCCCCCCCACCCACCCTTCGCCCCCGGGAAAATAACCGACACGCGCTTTTCTACCGTTGCGTTTGCCTTCTGCTGGATCAAAGGCGATGCTGTAGTGCCAAAACGGAAACACATATCATCATTTTTTGACACTGGGGTCTTCAGGCGGTTTTACGGGGTCTTCTCTGAACGCTTCTCTTTGGTTGTTCTTCGTGGTTACGTTTGGACGTTTGGGGTTTGTCGCAGCAGTTGTGTCAAAGTGGATTCATGTTAAGGAGTTTGCGTGTTCTCCCTCATTAAAGTGACCTATGACAGGCTTTTATGATTTTATTATTTAGACTTTATTTGGTGTATTTATACCTGTTGTGCATATAAATGATAGTTTTACACCAATCGAGTAAGTATTTGTGGAGAAAAAGTTGAAAAGTATGTGGGAAGTGACAGGAAGTGACATCACACTGGGCGTTAACTTATCTAATGCCACTTTTTTTTTATTTGGCAAATAAAAATATATGAGAGCGACTTTATTTTCTTGAAGCAATGTTTACAGGGTCAAAAAAGAAAAAACTAAATTCTGCATAAACTTTGACTGGAATGAGTATCCCTGATGTGATGTCACTTCCTGCCATTTGTTACAGATCTTTCAGATTTTTCTCCACAATTACTATAATGTATATGTACAACAAGTACAAATACACCAAATAAAGTCTCAATTGAAATCATCGTAAAAACCTGTTATTGGCACTTTTAAGTTCTGGAAGCGAAATTCTCTGTTTTTTTGTGTGTCATTGAACGTTAAAAATGTGAAAAGTCATCAGAGTATAAAACTCTGTAGCACACAGCGGTCTCATTTTCACCCTGAGAGCTGCTTTTATAACATATCTGCACTGAAGCGATCAGGTACAGCCCCTTTAAGTGATAATGAAACCTCTGCCACCCAAATAATGACATGGTTACGGTGTAATCCCCCATTGTCCAGGAGGGGTCAATGGTAAAAGAAAAAGGTATGACTTTGAAACCTTGGTACAATAATAATACCAGTAAAAAAATAAAAAATAAAAATAAAAGAAATAATAATAATAATAATAATAATAATAATAATAATAATAATAATAATAATAATAATAATAATAATAATAATAATAATACATCGACAAAACTTAATAACTTCGTAAACCGCAAAGTTTTAAACACATGTTGCCGTGATTTAAAGTGTATTTATTCATAGAAAAGGGGCTCACTGTGTCTGGAAAGCGGGCGCTTTTCAGACTGTGGGCAAAATACGGGCAATTAATGAAGAGAAAAGAGAAACCAGAGGCACGTCTGGTCTTTGCTTTGTTATGCGTTTGAACACACCACATGACTTCTTCTTTTTAATTGATAATGTCAATTTGACCTCAGGCACACAAAGAATTCATGCTTCATATGCAAAAAACAAATCTATATATTACAACTGAAACCAGATTAAAAGGTCTTTGGATTTATTACTCTGTTTTAGAAAAAACAAAACGTTTCGACTCTGATCCAAGAGTCATTCTCAATCTGTGAAACAAACCTGAGAACTCCTGTTTATATCCTACTCTGTGAGAGCCCTGCCACAGGGCGGGAGATGGGGGGATGGGAGGGGGAGGGCCATCTACATCCTATTTGTGTCCAGATGAAACAACTGAATCGTTTCCTACAAAGGAACACTGCGGACGAATGAGGGATTACACCGACACCTTTGGATTTAGTTTGTTATTTAGTTAGTTTAGTTGTATTCTTTTTTCCTTTTTTTTTTTTTTTTTAATTAAGTTTTTTTTAAGAAAGAACCTGACAAGAGAGAAAAACAACTAAATCCGAAGAAAGAGAAAACAACATCTTAATGAAAAATGTCCCAATTTGTCCAAGTCGGTCAATTTTTGTCCATTTAAAGTCGAGTTCATGATCGGCTGCCATTTTCCGTTTGTCAGTTTTGCCTCAGTTCAGTTCATGAGGCACCATCATGTTCATGAGCACCATCATGTTCATGAGGCACCATCATGTTTCATGAGGATGTTCACTAGGCACATCATCATGTTTCATGCACCATCATGCACAATCATGTTCATGTTGAGGCACGATCATGTTCACGAGCATCATCATGTTCATGAGGCACCATCATGTTCGTGAGCACCATCATGTTCATGAGGCACCATCATGTTCATGAGGCACATCATGTTCAAGAGGCCCATCATGTTTCACTGAGGCACCCATCAGTTCATGAGGCACCATCATGTTCATGAGGCACCATCATGTTCATGAGGCACATCATGTTCAAGAGGCACGATATGTCATGAGGCACATCATGTTCATGAGCACCATCATGTTCAGAGCACATCTGTTCATGAGGCACCATCATGTTTCACATGAGGCACCATCATGTTCACGAGGCACCATCATGTTCATGAGGCACCAATCATGTTTCATGAGCACCATCATGTTCACGAGGCACCATCATGTTCATGAGCACCATCATGTCGTGAGGCACCCATCAGTTCACGAGGCACCATCATGTTCATGAGCACATCATGTCATGGCACCATCATGTCATGAGGCACCATCATCACCATTCATGTTCACGAGGCACACATGTTCAGAGGCACATCATGTTCGAGGCACCATCATGTTCACGAGGACATCATGTTCATGAGCACCATCATGTTCATGAGGCACCATCATGTTCATGAGGCACGTTCATGTTCATGGAGGCCGATCATGTTCACGAGGCACCATCATGTTCATGAGGCACGTTCATGTTCCGAGGCACCATCATGTTCACGAGGCACCATCATGTCATGAGGCACCATGTTCAGGCACGAGGCACCATCATGTTCATCATGAGGTTCACATGAGGCACCATCATGTTATGAGGCACCATCATGTTACGAGGCACCATCATGTTCACGAGGCACCATCATGTTCACGAGGCACCATCATGTTCGTGAGGCACCAATCAATGTTCACGAGCACGATCATGTTCACGAGGCACCTCATCAGGCACCATCATGTTCATGAGCACGTTCATGTTCACGAGCACCATCATGTTCACGAGGCACCATCATGTTCATGAGGCACCATCATGTTCACGAGGCACCATCATGTTCATGAGGCACCATCATGTTCATGAGGCACGTTCATGTTCAGATTCTACACATTTGACCCACAGAATCCACTTCCACGGCTGCTGCGCCAAAACCCAGTTCCGCTGCCATCCTGTGCGTCTGGACTGAGAGCGCTCCAGGTTCCACATCCTGCGTTTTGGTTTTTTTACCGTAGCGTTCGGCTTTCTACCCTCAGTCCTCCTCGGTTACCGTCCTCGCCGCTGGGACTTTTGTAACATATCCTGTATAAAGAGACGCGCCGGGCCGGGACTCCACAAGGGGGATTTTAAACGTTCAAAAGGTTTTATTAGTTTTCACCGATGAACAATACACAGGGACGACATGAGCCACACCTTTCTGTATAGATTTTCTCGTGTTGATGACGCGTTTGATTTTAGGCTTGGAACGTGCTAAAGCAATACACAGGGTTTTTACCACAAACACGGCCCCCAACTGCATTTTCAACCCAGTCTGTGAGAGGGACCGTCGCGCTGCTGTAATGTCAAACAGCAGCAGGCTTTTTATCTCAATCTGTGTGAAAATATAGAGTTTTTACACTCTTTTACCCTTTACTTT
>BJKM01000514.1:77500-80334 GCA_015082035.1 Chaenogobius annularis | reverse complement strand
TTAAAAAAAAAAAAAAAAAAAAGCGTGAACGAAGCGAAACACAACTCCATGTATGTTTTTGACGAGGTTAAAAGCTAAAAAAAAAAGTCAATTTAGCATAAAATGTGTCCTGTAAAAAGCCTAAGAGCGATTTGTTTCTTTAATTACCACAGTTAATTGGAGGCAAAAGTCTGTAATTGCACTTGAGCTGACAAAAATGTACGTCCGATAACTAAAAACGAGCACTGATACTGAAGAAATTGCACAAATAAGAAACATTTTAACCTTTCCTGAATAGTTTTAGAATGTGTTTAATCCAGAACTAGTGTATTTGATGTCAAAAATGACATTCTTTTTTAGTTTTACAATACTTTTAGTTTTTTATTGATAGTAAAATAACATATCACTAAAGTTCTAATGCGGATTATGTCTCAGCTCCTTGACAGTTTGGTCCTTTCAACTTTCACCGACTGGTTTGAAACGTGGCTTTGAGCTGAGCCTCGTCCTGCAGTGCCATAGTCACGCCGGACTCCAGCTCCCATCATGCATTGCACCGGTCACACACATAAAGCTGTACTGTACTTGAGCCTGTGCCATGACTTTGTGCCAAATCTCTGTAAAGCAGCGTTTTCCCCGAAAAGTGGCTTTAACGCGCAACATGACGTGAGATGGATGAAGTTGAAATGACCGGAAGCTAATTACTCACGAAAACGCTTCAATTGGCGACTTTATTTTCTTAGTTCAAGCGTCAATCAAGTCCAACGCGTTCTCAAATACAGTCGAATATCGGAATTCGTGTCATTTTAACTGAGGTTTTACGCTCAGAAAATGAAATTAAAACCGCATTTAAATATATTACGTCATCTTTTTCCGTGTAATTATTTTTATGTTGAGCCGAAGCAAATAATTACAATTTTAGGATGCTCTTTTTTTTTTTTTTAACTCAACATGAAATAAGATAATAATAAAAAGGTGACGTAATGTATTGAAGCGGTGTCATTTTTGGAGCGGAGATGTTTTGCTTTTTGGAAAACGCTGCCGCCGTGAAGTGTCCGGGGCGTCGACGGGCCGCGCGGACACACGGCTTTACCTGTTTGTGTTTGTGCCAAATGTGAGCGCTGCTGCCACGACGACGACACGAGGGAGGAGCAAGGACGAGCGACACGCGTGAGGAGAGTTAGCGACACACGTACATAAAGAATGCGTCGTTTCCACGGCATTCGCGCACGGAAACAATCACAGCCACAATCCGGCAAACGATTATGTGCAATTAGGAAAGAGTATTATTATTTTTAACATTAACTGTTAAAAAGACTAAAATAGTGAATGTAATAACAATGTGACAATGCCTTGTTATGATTATGTGCAATGACTCAAATCTACTTAAATAGTAGATTTTATAATGAAAACTATAGATTTGTAAAAACATTCAAAGCTCAAATAAAAACTCAATTTATTATAAAATTCACAAACAAAACAATGATGTGAACCAAAGTGGACACAAATGTGAATAATGTGAAATTCTCTTTGTTGATTGGTTTGAAATATATTTTTGAGTCCCAATAATAATAAAAACATAGTTTACATTAGGTTTTTGTCTCGTTTGACGGTTGCACGCAGAAATGGCTTGCTGTTCCTTCCTCCATGTCCTTTGTAAAGTTTGATAAAGAACATTTTGCTAAATGCACTGCAGAGGCTGAGTCAGGTCTGCGACAGGCCGCACTGTCACCGCGGAAACTTCTTCTGTGATTGAATAAAAGTAAGAGTGTGGCAGGACGCAGCCCCAAAGGAAGGGAGCGCTTCATGGTGACAACATTCTGAGCCAAAACCGAGCTGTGGCTGTCTTTGATGAAAATAGACTTTATTTTGTGTTGATTGTGTAAATTAAAGTTGTCGCTATGACGACAGATGCTTGGACAGTGATGTCCGTCTTGTTCTGTGTAACATTTAATGTTGGAGAACAAAACCACACTGTCCTTTCTTTAATGTGACATCACTGCGTCACATGGTGGCCATTTTGTGTCAGACCTGTACAGAAATGATCAATAAAGGACACAAAATGGCGCCTTTTCTACGCTGAGGTCGAGATCGAAGCCTCACGAGCCCAAACATTTAGACTTTCAGAGCTGTTGTGTCCAGAACAGAGAAGGTTTGATAACAATTATTTTTTACTACATGTTTCAGGTAATTCTTTCTAAATATATTGATATACCTTAGCTTTGCTCAAATTGTGATATTTTATAATGACACTTATAGTTATGGACGGAAGTACGCACATATGACCTGGAAACTTACACATGTACTATCCAAAACTGTACAAAATGTATTTCTACTGTAATTGTGAATTTGTGTTATACAAATATATATTATATATATGTATATGACTATAAAGACAGTCATTTTGTATGTGTTTAAAGTTACTGAGCTGAGGGAGTGTCACTGTAAATAGCTGCAAATGAGGGGACTTAGGCTCATTTTTTAATGTACCAAACGAGTCCCACAGTGACGGAGCGGGGGGGTGGTCTCTGTGGAGCCGTTCACACTGTGGATGGGCAGAGGAGAACTTCAAACTTCATTTCCAGAGCTCAGACTTGAATAGATTTCTTTCGTGTCACAAACCGTCACATTCCAGTTCATTTCCATTCACAGAAACTGCTCTGCGGCGCACAGAGACATCCCATAATCCTTTGCACTGGGGGCCTGGCTTGGATATTTCTACACTTCACACCACTGAATGCTGCTTCTTCTGTTCGTGACTGTACAGTATTTGAGAGGAGAGCGCCCCCGTGTGGATGGGCATTTCTAGTGAAAAGATCTAATTTATTTATCTCTGTTTATTTGCACATGCCAGTTAA
>BJKM01000514.1:7500-72500 GCA_015082035.1 Chaenogobius annularis | reverse complement strand
AGTTTGACACCCCTGCGCTAGAACAAAAAAAAAACAACAACAACAACAACAACACCAAATCAGTCGATTCACACGTGCGCAATGATACAAAAAAGTACACATTCATTGGGACCAAGTTGCAAATATGTACTTTTATTCACGATTTAATGCAGTATTTTCTCTTCCAAGATGCATATGTCGCAAATGACTCCCCTCAAAAGAGACAGGGCATCTGGCATAATACATTATACATGAAATACACACATTTTCACCATCACAACATGGATTAAGTCAAAAGTATTGCACGAACAAGTTTCCCTTCCTCTGCACAAGCAACAAAACTGTAGCGCTGTCCCAAAAGAATGCTGTCGAAAAAATACACAAAACGCCAATACTCACGGCGATATATATCGATACGGCAGAGCACGATATCGATACCGTACCACCAACTTGAGTATCACGATAGATGGTACGAACAGAAAGAACAAGAAGATGTACAAAGTTCTACCCACGGGCAGAGCGTCTCAAACACGCGCAGATTCCACGCGCGCATTTGAATAATAATGACATTTTCCACTGTCGAACGTGGAAAAAAGCCAGAATATGAGCTGATGTTGATGACTGCTGAAGAGGGAAATGTGGTGATTTGTGTCAGTGTCTCGTGTCCGCAGTCCCTCTTTGGACAACTGCCCTCTGATTCGCTCCAACAATAAACAAAGGACGCGCTGCAGAAAACCGAGCAATGACCTTTTTGTCCTCGCGCATTTCTCCGCGTTCGCGCTGAAACAATAACAACAGTGTGAATCCACGGATCGGGGCACTTCTCCCTGCCCACTCGTCTTCATACAATTAGCCGAAGAGAGCGGAGAGAGCGGAGGGACATTTTCATGCACCGCGCGGCCCACTGCGGACGTCAATGCGCTCCGGGATCGATCCGAGCGACACACTGACCCGCATTCGGGGGCCGCGCGCGCGACGGCACTAGAATGCGAGGGAAGCGGGAAGCCATCCGCTGTCACAACGTGGTACCGTGGTAACGGTGAAGCTGCGGGAGCGCGTGCATCGGAAGCGGCTTTGGGAACTGAAAATATGCGACGAAAAAGCGCGATACGGACGAGGCCGAGACGCGTCGGGTTCCGCGGTTTTTGACGGATCGATGCTCATTTCCTCTGCGCGCACACGTTTGGTCGAACAATTAGTCTAGCCAGGCTCGGTTTAGAAAGAGAGCTTTTGAATCAAGAACCGTGTCGGAAGAAGCACTCCCTTTTGTTACTTGTCACGTCACATACGACTACATTATTATGATAAATAAATTATGCGAAATCAACTTGAATGCGCTTTTAAAACAACATTTGTCTCACTCAAAGTTGTATTTTATATTGATTCATTCCCGTTTGAGTTCGTCCTGTTTTGTTCTGCAAAACTCTCAAGGCTGGAGTGTTCAGAAAAAATCCTGTCTTCCCCTACCCCCTATCCCCGCCCACATCCCTGTACTTAGTGAGCGCGATGACGGGAAAAAAAACTGCCACGTGTTGGATTCTGAAATGTCTCAACGCAAAAATAAAAGCATGTTAATCCGCTGCTTGTTACCGCGGAACGTCTTTGTGAAGAGGCGGGGCTTATCACGACAAAGAGGCGGGGCTTATGAGTTCGGCAGTTCAAAACAGGAAGTCAATGGACCTGATTATTAAGCCGTTTTAGATCAATATTGCGGTTTACGATGAACAAAATGTAAAATATGATAAAGTTAGGTATGTTAACGACCCGAAAAAAGCTGAATATGTTTCCTTTGAGTAAAAGTTTTGAAGTACATGTATAAAAATGTACCTTTAGAGTAAAAATAGTATTTGGTGCAGATTAAAGATGGAAATGTGGTGATTTAAAACAAACATCCTGATGGTTTAGTCAATCAGTTTCTCAACGTTTCTACACTTTTTATCTGTAAATGCTTAAAAATAATCCCTCAAATCATATGAAAAGTACTTTTTAGTTCGAAATGTGGAAAGTACAGCCCCCGCTCTCAGATGTAGTGAAGTACAAGTCAAAAGCATCCACTGTAAAAGTTGCTGAAGTAAAGTACAGTTACCGAAAACATTTGACATAAACAGTACTTTTACTTTTGCACTTTACTGTCCAACACTGAAAAAGAATATGTGTACTGCTACATGACCACCTCAAATCGTAGTAAAAGTTGGACAAAGTGGGACAAAGCGGTGGGACGGACATGATACATTTAGGTTCATAGGTAAAGACTGTTATGAAACTGCGTGTGTGTTTGCGTGTTTATTTCTGTGAGGTCGCGCCGAGTCGCTAAATGGACCGTTTAAGAGCGCGTCGGGAGCAAAAGTCCAAAAGTCCGAAAAGAAGAGCTGTAATTCACTGCTTCACGACACTTCACGTTTGAAAAATCTCCCCAATAAACCTGCCTTTCGTGCTGCGTTGTGGTGAAACTCACAGCGAGAATGAAACACATTTGCACGACTTTACCTTGATTGTCTTGATTCATTGGAAAGATGTGCAAAAAACCCTTATAACGTTATTGTGTCGGTTCTTCTTTGGCAAATCGCTGATGAATAAATAATTAAAGATGTTTTTGCAAGATTTTTTTTTACGTATAAGTTTGTATTTAGTTGTGTTCAGGGCCGTTTTTCATATCAAAACCAAGGGAAAAAAACAAAAAGTGGTGTTTTTTGTGAGGGATATTTGTGTTACACTGTTTTTCTCAACATTTAAAACTTTTAACTTTTAACATTTAACGCCTTTTCTTTTCTCCAAACAAAAGGCAGACTGAAAGATTAGCCTGCTACTTTTGGCGTCCGGAACTCGATGGAATTATTGCCATTCTACAATTTGTTTTATTCTCCTGAATTTGTGTCAGTCATGTCATTTTACAAGCCAGGAACGGTTTGAATTGAATCTTTCCGTTTCACAAAGACAGTTTCACAACATTTATTTAACATTATATTGCACTAAAATCAATTGTCTTGGAGGTTTCTCTGCACTGACCTGTTTGCTCACGTTTATTAGCGATTAAATGATGCGTTTTCATGAATGTTTGGCTCTTATTCAATGTAAAATATAGAGTAAAAGACACTGATAATGTATAGTAGATTTTGTCTTCAAGTGACCAACGTTTGTGCAGCTTGAATTTTGACGTAAATTGGGTTCTGACTTTGTTTTGCGTCAGGTGAGTCCGCGGCGCTGAAGGGCAAAGGCTGAGAGGAGCCTGGGAAAGTAGCGCTTCGGTCTGTGCGATACAAAGCTCCCGTTTACCATCACAATGCGGCACCTTCACCGTGGGACGTCCCAAACCAGGATCTGCTGTCCATCTGATCCCCTTCAGCCGTCTCAGCACATTCACTTCACCTGGGAAGGGAAGGCAAGTTTATTTGTAGAGTACAATTCGCACACAAGGCAATTCAAAGTGCTTCAAATCACAAACGTTTAAGACAAAGAAGAGAAGAGTGCAAAGAAAATCCTTTCCGTCGTATGCACAGCTAAACAAATCAGTTTTAGCTTAGATTTGAACATTGTCAGAACCTGTCTCACATCTTCAGGAAGACTGACTCTGGCACCAGCAGGAGGCCGGTCCCTGAGGTCCTCAGAGTCCGAGATGGTTCATATGGCACTAACATGTCCGAGATGTACTTTGGTGCTAGGCCATGGAGAGACTTGTATACAAGCAGAGCTGCTTTGAAGTCTATTCTCTGAGCCACAGGGGGCAGTGCAGAGACCTGAGCACAGGAACTAATGTGATCGTACTTCCTGGTTCTAGTCAGGACCCGAGCAGCAGCGCGTTCTGGATGTACTGCAGCTGTTTTACAGCTCGTTTGGAGAGGCCAGTGAGCAGGCCGTTACAGTAGTCTAATCTACTAGAGACAAACGCATGGATAAGTGTCTCCAGGTCTGGTTTAGACACTATACTTTGATTTTGGCAATGTTTTTTAGATGGTAAAAAGCTGCTGATGTGATTGATCTGACGTGGCTGTTAAAGTTTCAAATCTGATCATTATTACTCCCAGATTTCTAACTCGATTTGTAGGTTTTAGAGCGAGACTCTGGAGGTGACTGCTAACACTTTCTCTTTGTTTCTGTGGCCAAAGACGATGATTTCAGTCTTGTCTGAGTTCAGCTGGAGAAAGTTGTTTTGCATCCACACACTGATCTGTTGGATGCAGTGACAGAGTGAATCCACTGGTCCATATTTACCTGCCGTCAGTGAAACATAGATTGAGCGTCGTCTTCATCATTGTGATAGGACACATTCTCGCTGCGTATCAACTGACCTAACGGCAGCATGTAGAGGTTGAACAGAAGGGGTCCAGGATGACCCTTGGGGCACCCCACAGGTCAGGGGCATGTGGTCTGAGACACAGTTACCAATTTCAACAAAGTACTTCCTGTCTTCCAGATAGGACTTTAACCAGTTTAGGGCAGTGCCAGTGATGCCCACCCAGTCCTCTAGTCTCTGTAAGAGGGGTCCCATGATCGACAGTGTCAAAAGCAGCACTCAGATCTAACAGAATTAAGACTGAGGCTTTGTCTGCAGGAGAGGCACGCTGGAACCTGAGGATTGATTTCATTTATTTTATTCATTTTATCTGGCAATACTTTGAGTCGTTTGTTGTCTTCGTCAAGTCATATTCACGGCGTTATTTTGGCACCAGCGTCCATTCTGTCACGTAAAAAGTCTCATCATAGTTTTCATATTTATGCTGATTAAAACGAAATAAAAAACTATGAATAAAACTGACCACAATTTAAATTAGACAAAAGCTAGTACTAAAAGTAGATATTTTTGTCGACTAAAAGTATTAATCTTTTTGTTGATTAAACGAAAAACCGAACAAAAAAAATGTATGAATGAGAGAAACATAAACAAACCCAATGTTTAAGAAATATTAATTATTATTTACCTGTCCCAAGAAGCAATGACATACAATTTATTAGTCAACTAAATCTAGAATAAAAATAAAAAGAATAGTTTGACTAAATCTTATTAAATCTTCAGTTGAGGAGACACTTTGGTCTCACAAATAATAATAATAACAACTGGACAGATGTGTAGCGTCATGGGAACACGCACACACACTCTCACACACTCTCTCACACACACACACACACACACGCACACACGCACACACTCGTCCATCACAGTGTCAGCGTGTGAGAAAGCGAAGCCACAAAGACCACACCTGTTTTTACAAGACGACTTTTCCTCTTCATGATCCGACTTTTGGCTCGTCGCCTGGAAACAGAAACGACCAGCCTCCATCAGAGCGAGTCAGAGCGAGTCTTAATCCAGTCCAATCAGAGGATTAGTCCTGAACCCGGGCCCTAATGCAGCGCTGGACTTCCAAACACTTATATCCTGTCATTGTTAATTAGTTAAGAATTGTATTATTATTATTATTATTATTATTATTATTATTATTATTATTATAGCTTGAGCTGCAGACTAGTGTCTTTAAAGTGTCACTGGTGGAAAGTCACTTGCACCATTCAATGAAAACGGAAAGTTAAAGCTCGTACTTCTTTTTAACTCCAAAAGGTTAAAGGTTAAATGATATACGTCATTAATTTTGAATTGAATGCATTTTTGGGGTAATGGCACTTTTGGGTACGTTAGATTTAGTAGTAGACGTTAACTATGCGTTTGACCTGTTGAATTGATCCAGATTTGTTTAAAAGACTGATCTAAAATGCTTGAGAACATGCATAATAAACAAGAAGCAATTTGAGTAGCATTTTCCATGTGTACTTTTTACTTTTACTTATTTTTCCCAGGTTAAAGTTACGTATTGATGCTTTGAGTTCAAATTTGGCCGCACTGCTTGTAATTGAGTTCATTTTCTGCCCCGTTACTATACTTTTCACTCGCGTACACGTTCCCAGTTCCGGTGCCCCTTGCGGTCCCGGTCCCTCTGGTTGGGAAACTCCCTTCTGCGACAAACTGAGCGCAATAAACAAGACGTTCCAACGCGCAAAAGCTGTGTTTAGTCCCACCGCACGGGACAGAGGGTCGGACGCACTCGTGACGCGCCGCGCGAAATGCCGCTTTTCTCCGTCTGCCTTTGACGCGCGCGCCGGGGCCAACGCTCGCGTGGCGCGCGCGCACTTTTACGCACGGACGCGGGACAGGACGCAGAACCGGTTCAACTGCGTCCACAACCGGAGAAGTGCCTTTACTTTCACACCGAAATCTCGCTCGAGTCACGGAAAAACTGCCGTCCAAACTCGTGCAAACCGACTGGGACCCCGATGTGTGCGGAAAAACGACCCCGGATCTCTGCGTCTTTTTTAGCGGCGTGTCCAGTTTTTTTTTTTTTTTTTTTTTTAGCAACAACTTTCACTTTGCGCACTTGTAACGCGACTTTTATGCGGGTTCAACGTGTTTTCCCGTGAGCAAAAGGAGCGCGGAGGTGTCATTTGCACGCGTGTTGCTTTTGCAGCCGGACGAGGACACGAACCGACGCGCACATCTGTCAAAACACAACAAACGTGCCCAAACTGCCGGGAGTTCGTCTGTCACCATGCCCGTGCGACAGAAAGGTAACGAACATAACATTTCCTGGCTTCATCGAGCTTCATGACTTGTTTTTGGTTCATAACTAAGCCTCTCGAGTGTATTTCTAGCCGTAGTTTCGCGGACATTTACTTCACTGCGTTGAACTGGCGCTGTGGTTCTGTGCGAGTTGACCGCGAAACGAACCTCGCCGCAAAACACGCCTATTTAACACTTAACCCGTCACAGTCGCGCAGATATCGTCAGGAAATACTAGAACACCGCTGAAAACCACGTAATAACACTTGTTTTGAAATTCGGCACGCGTCAAAAGTAGACATTTATTTGTTTTAATTCACTTTTTATGACAAAATGAATAATGCACCGAGCATTTTAGGAAATCTGAAACTAAGATCAAGGGAAAACGAGTGTCAGATTAAAGGTGCACTGCGTAACTTCTCCGTGACAGGGGTTTCCATGGAGACACTGTTGCTTTGCCTTGAATTTTCCACTCTGAATGGCATTTTCCCCCAGGTCAATCTTGCGCAATGCAAACACCTGTAATGGAATGAATGTAAGAAGTGTAATGCCATACTGTGGAACGTCACGTCCCAGGCAAAAGTGATAATATTTCCACGGAGAAGCAGATGCTGTTCAGTTCACCTTTGGCTTTACACTTTAATACAAATGCATGTGATCAGAAATATGCAGTGTAACTTTAGAAATCCAGCCCAACACAGTCAAAACAGTCAAATAAACGTGTTAAACGTGTGTGCTGACGTCTCCTCTGGCTGTTTCACACGAGAATTGAAAGGGACGCGGAGTGATGCAATGCTTTTGGGGTTTCGGGTGATATTTCCAGGGCTTTTCACGATTCAAAAGAGATAATACTTTTTTGTTTGGAATCTTCTCCTACGCTTTGACACGCACGGGTTTGTTTTGAGCAGCGCCATCAAGCTCCTGCCCTTCGAAATATTAATAAATCATTGTCGGATTACTCATTAAACCATTAACGGTGACAGCGCTAACGTGCGGTACGATCCGGGCTTGTCTTTGTTTGGCAAGTCCATAACAAGTCCTTTCGAGTCTTTAAACCAAATGACTGAAAACAGATACGTTTTTTGGGGGGCAATTCATACGATTTTTGTGAATACGCTGAATGTGTCTTGTTTTTCTGACGAGAGCGTTTTCAAGTCTTCAAAAGAGTGATGACTCAAGTTCAAGTCAGGGCTCGCAAGACCACACCTTTCCAAATCGATACCGAAACTGGTATCGATACTTATTTCAGCGAGTATCGATACCACCCCAAAAAAACCACATAAACAGGGCAAAGAAAGTACTATTTGTGCTGAAAATGTGATGTAAAACTAATACAATCACAGTTGAACTTACTCTACTGAGGGCTTGGTTTGGTCCTGTTCCAGTCCTGGTTCTAGTCCGGGTTTAGTCGTGGTTTAGTTTACGCCTTACAAAAGGTTATTGTGAATAATTCAGCTCTGCAGTTTGTTCTCAGTGCAAGTCAATATTTGATTTGTACATGTTTACTTCTGCGAATATAGATAAGTGAAGTGTTTAAGTAAAAGCCTTGCACTACTTACCTGTGGTTACTTTTCAATAAAACACATAAATAATACTTTAGTTTAGGCCTTAAAATCTCACTATAAACGGTCTTGTTGAAATACTCTGTCATTGAAATAATAACTCTAATAATTGTTGTGTTTATTGTTCATGTTTATTGTAAAAAACGACAAATAAATAACAGAATTAAGTGTTTTATTTATTATGAAAAATGAGTCATAGATGTGCAGTATTCAACCGTCTACAGCTCAAAAAACAAAAGATTTAAAAAAAATAAATAAAAATAAAAGCTACACATGCTAAATATTAAGCCCCAAAAATATTGTTCCAGCGTTAATTCACTGAACGATAAGTCGAAATGGTAATTATCATGTCATTCGGAGGGATGTTGACAAAGATCTGGATATTTATTTGATCGGAATTCACACAATATTATGTCAATCCAACAGAAAAGTGTTAAAACGTGTCTTTAAACGGATTAATTAAGGTTTAATTATCAGACAAATGTAAAATGTCTGTCGAATTAATCTAAAAAAATGCAGAAATATCACATTGTACTATATTTTTTCATTTTAAAATCAACTCTTTTTGCAGCATTTTTTACTATAAACGATCTCGGCGTTCAAATTTAGCACATTTTCAAACCACCCTTCGCGATGTGCTCTACATTTCGATTAATCGGCCACCTCTACTGAGCGATAAGTTGGTCATTACCGCTGCATCAGCCCACGAACACGTATGAATACATAGTCCCAAAAAAAAAAAAAAAAAGGACTGGCGGCTCAGAACGTGTGTGTGTTGTACTTTTGTCGTAGTGACAGTATTGACGCGCAGTGACGACTGTGCCATTGGCCCTGGCGCCGTTTCTCTGCCCTTTGCATCAGATCCATAGACTGTGCACAGGCCATCGACCGCGCGCCTCATTTTGACCATATTTGACTGATTTTCCATATGTTGAAAAGCTTTTATAATGCGGTACACTATGTCTGCCATGTGTAGTCAGTCCAATTAGATTTTTGTTCTTGATAGATATTTTATTTATTTCTGCGTACCTATATATCTTTGGTATCACTTTCATGTGTGTGTATTTAAGCCTGTTGTACATATAAATTAAAGTTTTACACCAATTTGTGGAGAAAACGTTGAACAATCTGTAGATTAAATGTGTCACATCAGACTCCAGCTGTTTGATGTGGTGGGACATTTCCACCTCTCTCTGAAAGGTATCGTGGCCTTGCACCTTGAAACCTTGACCATGTCGGATGTCTGGGGTTTCGGTGACATACCTGTGCAAAAAAAACCCTCGACCAACTATCGCTAGGACGTCCTGCAGTCGATAAGGCACATAAGCCATCTTTACGTTTTTTTGTACTTGTGTAAAGTAAGCTCTCTGAACTGACGAGTTTGTCGTTGGTGTTGTTGTTGTTGTTACTTTTAGTGGCGGTTGGCAGCCGAAAGGTGCATTTATACCTTCACATACTGTAGTTGTACGTCTTCAAAGTATGTGTTTTACGCTATACGTACCGTGAAAAAAGAAAAGATCCGCCACCTACTGTAGTTGTACGTCTTAGACTTTATTTTTTATTCTTTATTTTTTATTTTTTATTTTTTATTCTTTATTCTTTATTCTTTATTCGTTAGACTTTATTTGTTCAACTTTAGACTTTATTCTTTAGACTTTGTTGTTGTTGTTGTTGTATTGCTTTTAATGGAGGGTGGCAGCCAACTGAAAAGGTGCGCTTATCGCCACTCACTGTAGTTGTGCGTCTTCTGTAGTTGTGCGTCTTCTGTAGTTGTGCGTCTTCTGTAGTTGTACGTCTTCTGTAGTTGTACGTCTTCAAAGTATGTGTTTTTCACTATACCGTAAAAAAAACAAAACAAGGAGAGAAAGAGACAGAATGCCAGATGAACCCTGGTCACCACCTCCACAATCTCTTTGATCAACATTGTGACATCATACTTTGTGATCAATGGGATGTCTTAGCATTCTATAGTTTCCATGGCATCCTCCAGCAGCAGCATCGCCTCAGACTGGACCAGAGCGTTGTGTTGTTATGGTGTTTGTGTTGCGTGCGTCTTGTGTACATAGTAACCCTATTTTTATTTCATACTATAGTCATTTTAAATCTAATGCATAACCTTTTGATTTCATATACCAAAACAAGTTCCTGTGTTTGTGAATTCTGTTCATTGACAATGGCAATAAACCTGTTCTGATTCTGATTCTGGTGTTGTGACTGTGTTATGATTGTGTTTGTGTTGTGTGTGTGTTTGTGTTGTGACTGTGTTGTGACTGTGCTGTGTTTGTGTTGTGACTGTGTTATGATTGTGTTTGTGTTGTGTGTGTGTTATGATTGTGTTTGTGTTGTGTTTGTGTTGTGACTGTGTTATGATTGTGTTTGTGTTTGTGTTGTGACTGTGTTTGTGATGTGACTTTGTTTGTGTTGTGACCGTGTTGTGTGTGTGTTTGTGATTGTGTTTGTGTTGTGTTTGTGTTGTGACTGTGTTTTGATTATGTTGCATGTGTGTTTTGTGCGCGTTTGTGTTGTGACTGTGTTTGTGTTGTGACTGTGTTGTGATTGTGTTTGTGTTGTAACTGTGTTTGTGTTTGTGTTGTGACTGTGTTTGCGTTGTGACTGTTTTGTGATTATGTTGCGTGTGTTATGTGCGTGTTTGTGTTGTGACTGTTCTTTTGTGACTGTGTTGTGATTATGTTACGTGTGTGTTGTGTGCGTGCTTGTGTTGTGACAGTGTAGTGATTCTGTAGTGTGTGTGTTGTGTGCGTGTTGTGTGCGTGTTGTGACAGTGTTGTGATTCTGTTGCGTGTGCGGTGTGTGCGTGTTGTGACAGTGTTGTGATTCTGTTGCGTGTGCGTTGTGTGCATGTTGTGACAGTGTTGTGATTCTGTTGCGTGTGCGTTGTGTGCGTGTTGTGGCAGTGTTGTGATTCTGTTGCGTGTGTGTTGTGTGCGTGTGCGTTGTTTGCGTGCACTGTTGTGTGCGTGTGGTGTTGTGGCGTGTGTGTTGTGTGCGTGTTGTGACAGTTGTGATTCTGTTGTGTGTTGTGGTGCCGAGTGTGTTGTTTTCGTGGTGTGTTGTGTGCGTGTGTGACAGTGTTGTGATTCTGTTGCCTGTGTGTGTTGGTTGTTGTTGTGACTGTGTTTGATTATGTGTGTTGTGTGCGTGTTGCTGTGTGTTGTGGTGCGTTTGTGTTGTGACAGTGTTGTGATTTCCTGTTGCGTGTGCGTTGGGTGTTGTGTGGGTGTGTGTTGTTGTGCGTGTTGTTGTGTGCGTGTTGTGACACGTGTTGATATTCAGGTTGGTTGTGTGCGTGCTGTGTGCGTGTTGTACAGTGTTGTTGAGTTCTTGTTGCGTGGTTTGTTTGTTTTGGGCGTGGTTTGTGAATGTTGTGTGTGATTCTGGTGGCGTGTCGTGTTGGGGCATGTTGTCGACAGTGTCGTGATTCTGTTGCGTGTGCGTTGGTCTTGCCATGTTCGATTCTCGATGTGGTGGTGTGGTCGTGTGTTTGTGCGTTGTGTGGGACAACGGTTGTGGATTGTGGTTGTGCGAGTTGTGTGCGGTGCTGTTGTTTCCGTGTGGTTGTGACGTGTTGTGCGTGTTGTGATTCTGTTTGCCTGTATGTTGTGGTTGTGTTGTGACTGGTTGATTTGTGTTTGTTGCCGTGTGCCCGTGTGTCTGTGTCGTGTGTGTTGTAAGTGTTCTTGATTCGCTTTGCGTTGTGCGTGTCGGTTTGGTGGTGTTGTGTGCTGTTTTGGTGCGTGTCTGTGACGTGTTGTGATTTGTGCGTGTGTGTTGTGTGGTGTTGTGACAGTGTTGCGATTCTGTTGTGTGCATGTGTGTTTGTGTGTGGTGTTGTGTGCGCGTGGTTGGTGTTGTGGCGTGTGTGTGCGTGTTGTGTGGTGCAGGTGTACAGTGTTCTGTGATCTAGCTGTGACCTGTGCGTTGTGTGCGTGTGGTTGTGTGCGTGCGTGTTGTGTGCGTTGTTTGGGTTGTGTGTGACTGTGTTGTGATTATGTGTGTTGTGTGCTGTGTTGTGTGCGTGCGTGTTGTGTGCGTGTGTGTTGTGATGTGTGTGACTGTGTTGTGATTATGTGTTGTGATTATGTGTTGTGGTTGTGTTGTGACTGTGTTGATGTGTGTTGTTGCGTGTTGCAGTGCGTTGCGTGCGTGTGTTTGTGTGACTGTGTTGGGACAGTGTTGTGGATTTATTGCGTGTGCGTATGTATTGTTGGGTGTGTGTGTGTGACTGGTTGTGTTGTTGTGACAGTTGCGATTCTGTTGTGCGTGTTGTGTGTGTGTGTGCTGTTGTGCCTGTGTGCGTTGTGTCGTGTGTTGGTGTGCGTGTCGTGACAGTGTGTGATTCTGTTGCGTGTCGCGTTGTGTGTTCGTGGGTGTGCTTGTTTGTGCGTGTGTGTGGTGCGTGTTGTGACATGGGCGATTCTGTCTGTGTGCAGTGTTGTTGCCGTGTGGTTGTGGCGCGTGTGTGTGTGCCGTGTTTGTTGCGTGTGTTCTGTGCTCCTGTCTGTGTCGTGTGCGTGGTTGTGTTTGTGACTTGTTGTGATTATGTGTGTTATTGGCGCGTGTGTTGGCGTGTTGTGTGCGTGCGTCGTTGTGTGCGTTGGTTTGTGACTGTGTGATTAGGTGTAGCTGTGTCGTGTGTGTTGTGTTGTGTTGTGACTGTGTTGTGATTATGTGGTGTGGTTGTGTTGATGACTGTCGTGTGATACTGTGTGTTGTCGTGCGTGTGTGTGTGCGTGTTGTGTGCTGCTTGTGATTCTGTTGCCTGTGTGCCGTGGTTGTGCTTGTGACTGCTTGTTGTGATTATGTGTGTTGTGTGCGTGTTGTGACAGTGTTGTCGATTCTGTTGCCTGTGCGTTGTGTGCGTGTGTGTTGTGTGCGTGTGTGTTGTGTGTTGTGACTGTGTTGTGATTCGTGTGTTGTTGTGGGCGTGTGTGACTGTGTGGTGGTTGTGTGTTGTGACAGTGTTGTGATTCTGTTGCCTGTGTGTGTGGTTGTGTTGTGACTGTGTTGTGATTATGTGTTGTTGTTGTGTGAGCGTGTGTGTGTGTGTTTGTGTGCTGTGTGCGTGTTGTGTTGTGCTGTGTGTGACTGTGTTGTGATTCTGTTGCCTGTGTGTTGTGACTGTGTTGTGACTGTGTGTGTGGTTTGTTTGACTGTGCTTTGATTATCGTGTGTTGTGCTGCGTGTTGTCCGGCGTGTTGTGTTGTGCCGTTGTGTTGCTGCCGGCTTGTGTGTGTGTGTGTACAGTTGTGATTCTGTTGCTCCTGTGTGTTGTGGTTGTGTTGATAGACTGTGTTGTGATTATGTGTGTTTGTGTGCGTCTGTGCCCGTGCGTTTGTCAGTGTGGTTGCGTTGTGTGCTGTGTTGTGACTTGTTGTGATTCTGTTCCTTGTTTGTGTTGCTGTGTGACTGTTGTTATTATGTGTGTGATGATATGTGTGTTGTGTGCGTTTGGTGTCGCGTCGTGTGCGTTTGTTTCTGTTGTGTTGGTTGGTGCGCTCGTGTTGTGATGCGATGTGTGTTGTGTTGTGTGTCCACTTGTTGGTATTATGTTTGTTCGTCGTATGTGTTGTGTTCGTGTGCACTGTTGTGATTATGTGTGTTGTTGTTTTGTGTTTGTGACAGTGTTTGTGATTCTGTTGCCTGTGTGTTGTGTGCGGGGTGTTGTTTGTGTTGTGACTGTGTCGTGATTATGTCGTGTTGTGTGTGTGTTGTGTGCGTGTATGTGACAGTGTTGTGATTCTGCTTGCCTGTGTGTTGTGTGCGGGTGTGGTTGTGGTTTGTGTTGTGTGACTGTGTCGTGATTATGTGTGTTGTAGTGTGTGTTGTGTGCGTGTTGTGACAGTTGTTGTGATTCTTGTGGGTTGTGTGTGTGTTGTGTGGTTGTTGTGACTGTGTTGTGACTTCTGTTGTGGTGTTGTGTGCAATGCCAGATGCCTCAGCTGGGCTCCTGCAGCAGTATCCGCCAGTCACGACTGAGACTGGACCAGGCAGCGGGCCAGAGCCAGGTAGCCCAGGAGCCGCAGACGAAGCATCGTCCAGCTCCAGCCTGGAACTCCAGCTGGACCGAGTCCATCAGCGTGTTCCAGAGCCCAGCTCTTCCAACGCGCTGCTCGGTGAGGACACACGCACGCACACACACACCGTACACGTACACATACACAACACACGTACACACACACACACGGAGCATGGTGGAGGGTTCAGACCGGAAACAGTACGACACCAGCTGACAGGTAGAAAAGGCGTATCTGTCAGTAAAGTAGGGCTGGGGATTAAGATCGAATCAGAATCTCATCTCCGGTGACGATGTGCTGTTTTGGTCAAATTGCCTCTATTTTTTTCCACTCACACTTTCGATTAGTCAACCTCAGCAAAACTGCAATGAACTTCCAGAAGAAGCAGGTGACTGTAGTTACCTCTTGGGTTGGTGATGGTTGAATGTGGAGTCCAAAAGAGCTCTTATTTAGATCCAACTACATTCTTATTATTACAAGGCAAACCGCGAAACTGGCCGATGCGAATGTGCAGTATATTGGCTCCAATATCGGTATCAGCAATTTTGGCACCAGTATCGGCGTCAGCGATCTCGGCTCCAGTATCGGCGTCAGATATCGGCCCCAGTATCGGCGTCAGATATCGGCTCCCCCAGTATCGGCGTCAGATGTCGGCCCCAGTATCGGCGTCAGATATCGGCTCCAGTATCGGCGTCAGATGTCGGCTCCAGTATCGGCGTCAGATATCGGCTCAGTATCGCGTCAGATGGTCGGCTCCAGTATGGCGTCAGATGTCGGCTCCAGTATCGGGTCAGATATCGGCTCAGTATCGGCGTCAGATATCGGCTCCAGTATCGGCGTCAGATAATCGGCCCCAGATATCGGCGTCCAGATGTGGGCTCCAGTATCGGAGTCAGCGATGTCGGCTCCCGTATCGGCGTCAGATGTTGGCTCCAGTATCGGCGTCAGATATCGGCTCCAGTATCGGGCGTCAGATGTCGGCTCACTCCCGTATCGGCGTGGGTAACGTTTGTCCAGTTTTCTGTTAAAGTCGTGGTCAAGTTCCTCTTCAGATTTGTAGTGAATAATGTAGGAAGTGATTCATTTGTTTGTCCTCGTCAGCTTCGGAAACTATATTTACCGTGCCATTTATGAGTTTGTTCAAACCTCTACAAACGGGATTCTTGTATTAGTCCAGTTCATATTTCAGTTTTCTCTCAAATGTTACTGCGTCAGATACTTATATACAATACTCCGTTTGCTCCACTGTTTGGCAAATAGCGACCTTTTCCCCGCCATTTTGTGACATCACACTAGGGACATTTTTCATTCCAGTCAAAGTTTATGCAGAATTTACACAAAAGAAAACACTTTTTTGACTCTCTAAACATGAATTCGACACAATAAAGTCACTCTCAGATATTTTTATTTGTCAAATAATAAAAAAAAATATATACATTAGATGAGTTTTTGCCCATTTCCTCGTGTGATGTCATCAATTACAAACAAGAAGTGAAAATATAAACCTAAAAAATGTGCTATTCTGTGATCATTTGTTTTATAGTTTAGCAAAATTCAAAATATATTTATCTAAACTGCATTTTAGTTTGGACCTGTCAGAGGCACTTTAATCTTACCCTAATAATAATAATAATAATAATAATAATAATAATCAGATTTGGTGTTTTTTGTGTGTTCCCAACGACACACAGGAAAAGGCTTTAGTAAAACACAAAGCCACGGTAAAGAAGATTACTCTGATCCTGATTGACTTCCTGTCTTAGGTTGAATTAAAAGCACAGTTTGATTACTAAAGTGACATCTTGAACGCGCCCCGCCCGCGTCACTGCTCAACGCACCGTCGCATGCGCGGACGTATATCTCGCAGACGCATCAGAGCGCAGTGCGATAATAAAAGCATTTGGATCTGTCACAAAGCCATAAAATAATAAAAATATAAGTCTATGACAATCCCTTTAAGAATTCTAGGGCTGCGACTTATTGTAGTAGTCGACTATTTCTTTTGTACACGGAGACTTTCAGCAAAATATGATCACGCAAATGAGGTTTAAATATGGCAACGTAAGGCTTCTAGATAAAACATATTTACAAATGAAGTATATTGTTAATTAAAATAAATAGTTCATTCTTTTTCAGAAACAAGTCGGTGTAATTATTCTTTTTTGACATTTGATTTAATAATGCCGCTATTTTTGTTGTAAAAAAGTAGTTTGGAATTTGTTTTAGTGTCCAGATAAAGATTATAAAAAATAATAACCTGTCACACTCTATGTAGTTTGATGAGAACCTGTCACACTCTATGTAGTTTGATGTAGTTTGATGAGAACCTGTCACACTTTATGTAGTTTGATGAGAACCTGTCACACTTGATGTAGTTTGATGAGAACCTGTCACACTCTATGTAGTTTGATGAGAACCTGTCACACTTTATGTAGTTTGGTGAGAACCTGTCACACTTTATGTAGTTTGATGAGAACCTGTCACACTTGATGTAGTTTGATGAGAACCTGTCACACTCTATGTAGTTTGATGAGAACCTGTCACACTTTATGTAGTTTGGTGAGAACTTGTCACACTTTATGTAGTTTGATGAGAACCTGCCACACTTTATGTAGTTTGGTGAGAACTTGTCACACTTTATGTAGTTTGATGAGAACCTGCCACACTTTATGTAGTTTGGTGAGAACTTGTCACACGTTATGTAGTTTGATGAGAACCTGCCACACTTTATGTAGTTTGGTGAGAACTTGTCACACTTTATGTAGTTTGGTGAGAACCTGTCACACTTTATGTAGTTTGATGAGAACCTGCCACACTTTATGTAGTTTGATTAGAACCTGTCACACTTTATGTAGTTTGATTAGAACCTGTCACACTTTATGTAGTTTAATAAGAACCTGTCACACTTTATGTAGTTTGATGAGGACCTGTCACACTTTGTGTAGTTTGGTGAGAACCTGTCACACTTTATGTAGTTTGATGAGAACCGGTCACACTTTGTGTAGTTTGGTGAGAACCTGTCACACTTTATGTAGTTTGGTGAGAACCTGTCACACTTTGTGTAGTTTGGTGAGAACCTGTCACACTTTATGTAGTTTGATTAGAACCTGTCACACTTTATGTAGTTTGATGAGAACCTGTCACACTTTATGTAGTTTGGTGAGAACCGGTCACACTTTATGTAGTTTGGTGAGAACATGTCACGCTTTATGTAGTTTGGTGAGAACCTGTCACGCTTTATGCAGTTTGATGAGAACCTGTCACACTTTATGTAGTTTAATAAGAACCTGTCACACTTTATGTAGTTTAATAAGAACCTGTCACACTTTATGTAGTTTGATGAGGACCTGTCACACTTTATGTAGATAAATAAGAACCTGTCACACTTTATGTAGTTTAATAAGAACCTGTCACACTTTATGTAGTTTGATGAGAACCTGCCACACTTTATGTAGTTTGGTAAGAACCTGTCACACTTTATGTAGTTTGGTGAGAACCTGTCACACTTTATGTAGTTTGGTGAGAACCGGTCACACTTTATGTAGTTTGGTGAGAACCTGTCACACTTTATGTAGTTTGATGAGAACCTGTCACACTTTATGTAGTTTGGTGAGAACCGGTCACACTTTATGTAGTTTGATGATAACCTGTCACACTTTATGTAGTTTGGTGAGAATCTGTCACACTTTATGTAGTTTAATAAGAACCTGTCAGACTTTATGTAGTTTAATAAGAACCTGTCACACTTGATGTAGTTTGATGAGAACCTGCCACACTTTATGTAGTTCGATGAGAACTTGTCACACTTTATGTAGTTTGATGAGAACCTGTCACACTTTATGTAGTTTGATGAGAACCTGTCACACTTTGTGTAGTTTGGTGAGAACCTGTCACACTTTATGTAGTTTGGTGAGAACCTGTCACACTTTATGTAGTTTGATGAGAACCTGTCACACTTTATGTAGTTTGATGAGCATCTGTCACACTTTATGTAGTTTGATGAGAACCTGTCACACTTTATGTAGTTTGATGAGAACCTGTCACACTTTATGTAGTTTGATGAGAACCTGTCACACTTTATGTAGTTTGATGAGCATCTGTCACACTTTATGTAGTTTGATGAGAACCTGTCACACTTTATGTAGTTTGATGAGAACCTGTCACACTTTATGTAGTTTAATAAGAACCTGTCACACTTTATGTAGTTTGATGAGAAGCTGTCACACTTTATGTAGTTTGATGAGCATCTGTCACACTTTATGTAGTTTGATGAGAACCTGTCACACTTTGTGTAGTTTGGTGAGAACCTGTCACACTTTATGTAGTTTGGTGAGAACCTGTCACACTTTATGTAGTTTGATGAGAAGCTGTCACACTTTATGTAGTTTGATGAGAACTGTCACACTTTATGTAGTTTAGTGAGAACCTGTCACACTTTATGTAGTTTGATGAGAAGCTGTCACACTTTATGTAGTTTGATGAGAACCTGTCACACTTTATGTAGTTTAATAAGAACCTGTCACACTTTATGTAGTTTGATGAGAAGCTGTCACACTTTATGTAGTTTGATGAGAACCTGTCACACTTTATGTAGTTTAAGCTCAAGTTGAGGTAAACAAACCAGGGCAAACTGGTTCATGTCTCTGCAGCCACTCCTTCTGCAGCTCAGCCTTTTGTGTGTGCGTGTTTGTGCGTGTGCGTGTGTGTGTGTGTGTGTGTGTGTGTGCGTGCGTGCTTGTGTGTGTGTGTGTGTTTGCGTGTGATACTTCCTGTTTTATGTCCTTGTAACCTTTCACCACGCGGCTTCTACCAATAAAACTATGTCAACAATTCCTTGCGTTTTCAGCTGATTGTCATGCCGTTCTGAGCCAGTGACAGATGAACAAAAGACGGTGTTATTTCTCTTGTTTCTAGTTTTGAACACTTAAATAAGTCTGTTTTGTCGAAGTGGAAACATTGGCGTGAAGAGTGCACGTTTGAATGGAACTGAATCAAGTTTCCTGAACAGCATTTCTCTACAGAGGCTGCGGTGTTGTGGGGCCACCACAAGAGGGCACCACTGTCTAAACCATTTCTGTCCACTGCGCTTGAACGCTAAATACATGCAATAATTTAAGGAAAAGAGGCACTGGAATTTCACCGAACAAAAAAAATAAATCATCTTATCTGATAATGTAGTTGTAAAGGAATGTGTTTGGGTTAAATATCGTTTTTAAAGTAGGAACATTTGTGTGATGTGCAGGAGCTTTCTTCTTTTAAAGTTCGTAAAGCTGTGCGCGTCCCACAGTAGGATATGCAACGTTTTCCTTTGTAAACTAGGGATAATTTAAACATTTATACCCAGATAATTGATAGTAAATCTAAATCCTGAGTGCGTCTCGTATCAATAATGTGAATTGTAGTTGTATTAAATAATGTATGGGGAATCTGAACCGTGAGAATGCCCAATCTCGTGCTTCGCTGGTGGTGGAAGATCAATCCAGTCTAATCCAGCCTTGGGCCAGAAAAAAAAAAAAAAAAAATTAAAAAAGGATTCCTGATTTTGTCAGTTCTCAGACGCTCGTCAGGTTCGTGCCTGGTAAACTTAAAACACGAACTTAAAACAAAACCAGGAGAAGAACACAAATTCGAACATTCTTCTTTCCTCCAACAGACATCCAGGAGTATTACGAGCTGACCATCACAGCCGACTCTCAGAGCTCTGGAGTTCAGCCTGAGCATGGTCCCTCCTCTGGTCCCGCCTCTGGTCCCGCCTCTGGTCCCTCCTCTGGTCCCGCCTCTGGTCCCTCCTCTGGTCCCTCCTCTGGTCCCTCCTCTGGTCCCTCCTCTGGTCCCACCTCTGGTCCCACCTCTGTCCCACTCTGCCCTCCTCTGCCCCCCTCAGCCCTACAGCATCAGGAGAACCATCCAAACCCAAAATCTCCCCCAAACCCAAGTCCCCTGCCCCACCCGTACCGAATCCAGCCGCCTCCCCCCTGCAAACACAACCGAGCAAAAAGTACCGCGCTCCTCCGCCTCCTGCCCACCCCCGATCTCCTCCCGCATCTGCTCCTGGCAACCAAACCCACGACAAGGAGACGTTGAGAGAAGCGTCACAAAACGGAGTGAAAGAGTTTGATTTGTCCGATCCGGCGTGCGAATACTCCACGATCTCGCCGCTTCCTTCGGCGGCGCCAGGCGAGCGAGTCACGGTGTCGGCCCTGGTTTCGAGCACCGTCCGAGGCCTGCTGCCCTCGTCTCCGGATGATAAAGGGACGTCCAGTAATAGTGCGGCCAAAACGACAAGTCCCGGTTCAAACAGTAAAGAAGCAGTGTCGCAGAAAGGCCCCGCCGCCGCCCAGAGTCCCACCGGCTCCACCCAGGCCAGGTTCAACTTCAGCGGCCTCAGTCCGACCATCAGTCCGACCATCAGTCCGACCATCAGTCCGACCATCAGTCAGACCATCAGTCCGACCATCAGTCCAGGGCCGTTTGCTAAAGCGATGCTGCTGAGGTAAGAGCACGAAACATACGCCGTCTGTTTAAGGTTTGGAAAAGAGGGAATTCACATTTAAACATAAACTTCATCAAACTGAGACTAAACCGTAAACTATTGTTTTAGTAGTTTTTTACTTTTTAAAATACATTTTTATCCAAAACAATCTATATATCTCATAAAATATGGTAACAAGAGCTTGGAATATATTTACAAATAAGGTTGAATATTCATAAGAATCTGAAATAGTTCATTATTTTAATAATTAATTAATAATGCTGCTGTCTTATCTACAAAAAGGTCTTTTTTAATGTGCTTAAGAGAATGTTTAGTCCAGATAATTATAAGAAAATATAACTCCAACATTGTTTTATTGTTGACTTTGGTTTTGGGAGCACGTGACATAAAAACCCGGCAAAACAGACTTTTACTTTTACTTTTTTAATAAAATAGAACTCGCTTAATTTTGCATCTATTTTTTTTTCTTTTTTTGTCGTTATGATAATATTGTGAGCTAAATAATTGCGTTTATTGATCTACCAGCAATTTTTTTTTTTAAATATTTGGATGCATTGGATGTGTTGCAAATGTGCTTCAAATGTGTCCCGTACATCATAGTGTCCTGTGTGTGTGTGTGTGTGTGTGTGTGTGTCCCAGCCCAAAGACCCCTGGCTCCGGTCAAGTCTCCCCGACCAGCCCCGCTCACGCTCCACTCGGCCCCAGACCAGTCCAGGCTCCAAAGACGCCCGTCAAGGTAAGACTCTGCCCACGCTTTGACCTTGAAGTCTGGCTTTCCCCCCACAAACGTCGCGCCCCCTGAACGCTTCGGGATGCGTTTGAGTCGTGCTGCTGCTTTATCAGTTCGAACATGCGCTTGTCTCGTGTCGCTTTGTTAAGTCACACATTCGATTTCGTCGCATTATTTATACAAAGACCTACTTTTGTCTCTTCCCTGCTTTTTTCCGCGACATGTTTGATTCAAGCCGTGATGATCAGGCTTTGCTGCTCCGGGAATAAGTAATAAGTGTATTTCGATAACAATACTGCTGTGCTTGATCTTTCTGAATGAAAACCTGGAGCTTTAATGGGGTCTGGCTTTATCCAAATACAACAGGACTGGATTTGCTGTAACTGGATCACTGAAGGAGGTGCGGTGTTGTGTTATGCAGTTATTTACGGACATTAATGGACAAGAAAACCTCACACATTTGACTTAGATTTGTTTTCAGTCATTTTACACCAGCCAAGTGTCAAGTTTGTGATGAAAAGTGGGAAACATAAAGTGAAAAGATGTGGAAAGTAGTGCTTAATGCTTCTGTTTATGTCGTCAAACTCTGTCCGGATTTTCCAATATATGTTTGAACGACAAAAAAGAAAGGTTGAGATGAACTTACGTGAAGAATAATACCATATTTGAGTAAAAAAAACACTATTTTTAAGGAATGAAAAATAAATTAAAAGACAAAGACAAAAACTAATACAGTACTTTTAAGGAATAAAAAAATTAATAAAAAGACAAAGACAACTAAAACAGTACTTTTAAGGAATAAAAAAAATATAAATAAACAGACAAAAGCTAAAATAATACTTTTAAGGAATAAAAAAATATAAATAAAAAGACAACTAAAACAGTACTTTTAAGGAATAAAAAATAAATAAAAAGACATGACAATAATTAAAACAATACTTTAAGGAATGAAAAATAAATAAAAAGACAACGACAACAACTAAAACAATACTTTTACGGAATAAAATATAAATAAAAAGACAAAGAAAACGATTAAAACAATACTTTAAGGAACAAAAAATTAATAAAAAGACAAAGACAACTAAAACAGTACCTTTAAGGAATAAAAAAATATAGATAAAAAGACAAAAACCAAAACAATACTTTTAAGGAAGAAAAAAATAAATAAAAAGACAACAACTAAAACAATACTTTTACGGAATAAAATATAAATAAAAAGACAAAGAAAACAATTAAAACAAAACTTTTAAGAAATAAAAAATGAATAAAAAGACAAAGACAACTAAAACAGTACCTTTAAGGAATAAAAAATATAAATAAAAAGACAAAAACTAAAACAATACTTTTAAGGAAGAAAAAAAAAAAAGAGTATAAAATGTTATCTTTGAAAAACACTTTCCTCCGTCTATGACATCTGCAGAAATAAATAATGCATAAAGTGTAACCAGAGGATCATCGACGATTTGAAACCATTGAATTTGGATCTCGAACTTCAGTGTCATTTTGAACGTCACCCTTTAGTTTCCGCTGCTCTTGATCGAGACGGCGAGCTCCGAAATAAGTCAAAAGTGGAACAGCGAGTGGTCCGTGTCTCCCCCAAAACTCCCTCTCTGACCTGATAACACAGAAGACTCCACATCCGCGCTCTCAGTCTGCCGCTGTGGACACGACCGGACGTGGGAGCGGGACAATGAGGGTTGAGTGCTAGTAGTATGGACTGCATCTGCATCCTCAGGACCAAGGTAAGAGCTCTGGTGGTCTTCAAACATCAGACTGAGAAGTGCCTTTGCCTTTCGCGATTCATGCAGGATTCAGTTTGAACGGCATCGAGAGAAGACTGAAATATATCGCTGATGTTTTTTGGAAGTACTTGAATGGGCTGGCTCCTCCTCATCTGTCCGTCCACGTTCCCAAATCTGAGGACCTTAGATGTTCCAGAAGGGGACCGCGCTTTTGCAGTGGTCTCTGGGCATTAGAACAGCCCAATCTCTGAATAAAACCTTAAAAACCTTTTTGTTTGCACAGGCTTTTGACACAAGATGAGCAGAACATTTTTACAGCGTTATTTGATCTTGTTGTTACACGTGTTCTGATTTTACAGTCAAATCTTTTCATTTTCTTTCATGCCCGTCGGTCTGACGTGTCACTGTTCCTCAAGTTTGTGAGCGGCTTTACGGACCTGTACTTTGTGAAAGACAAAAAAAAAAGTGAAATGTGACCAAAACAGCCAGATTACAAAAAGTTATTCACATTTAGGTCTATTTTTTTGGGACGAGAGATTGAACAAAAAAGACTTAATTTTGCACACGATTAATCAAATAATCTTCCCTAATGTCTTGTATGTTTTATTGTATTTTATGTTGCCTTTGTACAGCACTTTCCCTTATAAATAAAACTTTACTTTATATTTACGGGCTGATTTAAGGGCTCCGATCTGCTGTCGATGTGAGCGTTCGATGCATCTCTCAGTGGATTTAAAACGTTCTTTTCCTTTCATCTTTATCTGGAAAACTGTCTTTCGTTTATTCACAGAGTTAAGCGAGTTGTTGTTGTTGTTGTTGTTGTTGTTGTTGTTGATGAACAAATGAGCCAAAACTGCTGCGAAGTGTACAAAAATCAGGCGAGGGAAAAAGGTAAATAATGAAAACAAAAGAGATCGATTTTAAAAGTATGGATGCAATACTAATAATACTCTTTTTGGTATTGATATATAAGTATTTAGGGTCTATCTGCACAGGCCTAGTTTAACAGAATAACAAGGAATATTTAGTTGTATATAATATAAAAAGAGTTCAAAGGTGCTATTTTCTGTGTTAAGTAAAGTATGAATTTGAGCACATCGTCGGCCCAGCGTCATGAATACAAATAATGCTGATCAATGGATTATACAATGATAAATGTGCAAAATGAGCCAAGGTGTGGCTGAAGTGGCAGTTGTGTGAAGTGGACCAGTTTGACTGAGCGAGGTCACATTAGCCAGACTGAAACTGTCCTGGGACGAGGAACTGGGTCGACTGGACTGGTTTCGGCTGCTGCTTCTTCCTGGGTGTGTCAAGGAGACTATTCCGGATAATCGATAACCGTGATTATTCAGGTCACGACTCAACACGGTTAAATTTAGTCTGTGTTCTTTAAAAAAAACTAAAGTTCAGTTTGATGAAGCTGGTCACAACGTTAGACAGTGGGAAGGAAAGAAAAGGAACGTCGGGAATTATCTTAAATCGTGTTTTTTTTTTTTTTACTCACTCACAATAATAAATAAAGACACTAAAATCATATTCTCGTGACGTACCGACCTTTTGACTCTCAGGGCGGGGCTCGGTGGTGATACGAAGGTACTACCGTTTATGCTCGTATATTTATGTCCGTAATTAGTTATTGTTTTATAAGTTTCATTTTATTTGTCATGAAGGATGCAGCTCTAAGAAGTCATTCAGTGGCATTAAAACAGTCTCGTGTTGAGCCTGTTCATAGATTTAGGGTGCGCCACGCTTGCCCTCGTTTGGGTCCTGGTTTGTGCCCATGTTAGAGGACCTAATGCAGACTATGGTCCTATTCTAGCCCAGGTTTAGTCCTGTTTGTCAGTCGTGTGCGGTGACTTTTATGCAAGCAGACTTCATCAATATAATTATCACCTGCTTTCCCCCGTTGCCTGTATTTCTAAATAATCATTAGAAACGTGAACGGCGCCTTAGCTACAAGCAAAGATAGTTTTCAAGTCCGTTTGTTGAAACTTGGCGCTGCTGTTGCTTCGCGGCCACAGACTGAGCAGCGGCAGGAGAAGAAGAACCAAGCTTCCCGCAGTACTGCTCAGCGGCCTGTAGATGCCACTTGCAAGACACAGAGACTTCCAGCCGAGCTTCAGCAGCCGAAGTGAGGTGGGAAACAGGCTCATTTGGATATATTTCTGAACCATTTCTGAACAATCAAACCATGAATAATAATAAAAGTAAAAATAAATCTATGATAAAATAAGGCCATTCAAAAACATGTCAGGAAAAATAGGCTTAAATAGCAAATATGTACAGCAAGGTCAGAACAAAAGTGCAAACTAGTAGTGTAAGTATGAAGATATTAAAGAGTAAATGAGAATAGTGCACAGAATACACAGAATCGTACCTTTATATTTTGTAATTGAATAAGTAACGACGTAATAGCTACAGTTTTTAGTCGTCAGTAATGCTTTCAATGTTTACTACTAAACACAAACCCTACTTTAATCCCTGTTTTGTCTGTTCCAGCAGAAGTGTCACATGCTGTCAGAAGCAGGCTTAGTTTGTGCCCGAGTTTACATTCTGTTAATCTGAGCTGATGTGGGCTCCTCGGTCAGCAGACCTTTGACCCCAATACGAGTTACTGTCCGAGTCTTTAGCGGCGCTTTGCCTCCTCTGACATTACACCTGACGAGACCGAACAAAACAAGGACAGTAGAAGTGATGGGCGGATCAATACGCAATGTCATTGAGTCAATATATATATTTTTAAACATGAGTTCAAGCTGGTGTTGAGAGAAAACAATGATAGACTCGTAAAATACTTTTGTAACAGAGGAGTTTTTACGCCTTTTAATTCAACACTCATTGGTGTTGGATCGATATCGCGATACTTGACATATTAATACTTGTTATTGAAACTGAGTCATTTATGAGGCTTTTGATGAATGATAATATGAAAAAAAATACAGAAAAAAAAGTTTATTTAGCATAATATGTGTCAAAAGCAGCTATAAATACATGCTATAGTAGAAGTTGTCAATCAATGTTCAGCCTGACATTAATTCCAGCCCCAGCTCAGAGTCTCAGGACCCCGTCGCGCACAGCCCCCCTAAATCCCCCCGTATCAGTGCGCGATCATTGTTACTTAGTGTCAGTGGACTCCCGTGCTCCAAGAGGGCAAAAGTCTCCCGCGGTAAGAGGCTTAGCTTAGGCTGCTAATAGTTTTACAAGCTGCCTACTATTTCTGGACACACAACAAGCACAACCCCGGCGGAAAAAAAAACAACTAAAAACCAGAGAGCGGCGCACCACGCTCGAGGAAGCGTCCAGCTGGCGTCGGCGTGATGTAACCGCGACATTAATCTGAGGAAAAAGGCTGGATTGTGCACAGGAAACCGCGCGGTTTCAGGGCGCGCTGCTTTGGGCTCGGGCTGCAGGTGATGCCGCTTTCGCCGTAGGGGCCGCGACCGTCGGCAACGCGGGAGGGGCCGAGATTCTGCCGGTGAACATGGACCGCCGCCACTCCGCGTCCTCCGTCCAAGTAACGTACACGTTTGTCATTCCGTAACTCGTGCTCTCGGTTAGTTTCACGACGCAGCGCCGCGTTATAAACCGCTCTTCTTAAGCGGACGAGATGAATGTTTTTAATCCTCGAATACTTGGCCCGTTTGAGGTGAAAAGTTACTCCACCACCTCGCTTGGAATGGTCCGGACTGTGGCATTATTTATCTCCATGGAGACACGGAGGTGATGCCACAAGGCCAAGTTACAGGACAGAGAATAAATATATGTTTGTTTTTTAAAGGGATTTTTGAGCAATAAAGTAATTGTAATTGAATAAATATTAGGTAGGTAATAACAAGCAGGTGTTGGACCCTCCAGTGCAAATCACGGCCATGTTGATGTTGTTAAATTCAGAGTATTTCAGTGTCTGTTCGGGATGTTTTTCGAGACGTTGCATTTGTTAAATTCTTTTTTCTTGTTGATGTGAAGCTCTTTCTCGAAAACAAATATATCCGCATCGGTGTCGGTTTGGATATTGAACATTTGCACATCGTCATCATAACTTGTGTGGTCAAAAGTCAACTCAGATACTACTAAAATACTATAAATACCATATGTAAACAGTACTGAAATGGAGCTTTCCTCTACAGTTTTGGAAAGCTCTCGAGCGTTTTCAGAACTAGCAAAAGACCACATGGAAACACAAAGAAAGTCTTGAAAATGACCAAAAAAAGAGCATTTTATTTGTATTTGTATATATATACTTTGGCTACGTACGCACTGCGCGGTTTGAGGCCCAGTTTGTTTAAATCGTTACCAAAAAGATGCGTCCGCCGTTTGTGTCCGGTGTGAACGGAACGCAGCTCGACGTGTCGCACAAACGCTCACACGACGTCACACGCAGCGCACTGTGTTTACGGCCACGCCCACTCCGTTTATTTATGTCTTTAGTTTCTTTACATTTCACACGGGCGCTTAATCCCCCGCTCGGCCCCAAACTTCTTCCTTCTTCCACCGACAGTTTTCGGCTCCTTCGTCTCACACTTCTCTCCGCTTTGACTCAGAATTGTGACGTTTTTCCCAGAAATGTCGCCTATCGATGGCGTCCAGGTCGGATCTGGAGACCTGAGTGTCGCATTCCAAAAGTGCGGGCACATATCGGACTTGATTCCACATACGAAAGTGGCCTGGGCCGGATTTGTGCTGTTGATCCCGGTCACTTATGGGCCAAAAGATCGGACTTGACCTGAAGTGTGAACGTGGCCCAAGTGTTGAACCTGCTAATGAGACTGGACCTGTTCCTTTGTGTCGAAATTGACTACTACTACTACTACTACTACTACTACTACTACTACTACTACTACTACTACTACTACTGCTACTACTACTACTCTAAAGTACATGTACATAAGGCTTGTTGAATGTCTTGAGATGTGGTCACTTGTGGTCAGATAAGCACACTCAGACCACACCCCTCTGCGTGTGACTCCACACGCAGAGGGGTGGAGCCACACCCCTCTGCGTGTGGAGTCACACGCAGAGGGGTGTGGCTCCACAGAGGTGCAGATGAGGAGGAGTAATCAGTCATTAAGTCGCTTGACCCGAGGCCAGAGCGCTTTGACACGATTGATGACCTTTTCTGACTTTAGTGACATTACAATTGAAAGGTGAATTTAAATTACAATCCTAAAGCCACAATCCTGTTCACTGTAAACAAGACACATTTGTTTCTGTTCTGTTCCAATTCTCTTCTCTGCATTCTTTACCATTCTGTTCAGTTTGTTCTCCCGCTGTCAAACAGCCAAACCAAACAGGAACATTAAAAACGAGGACGCTTTCAATCAGGCTGACAGAAAATGTGAGCTCCCACCACATGTATCAGACACATCATGAGTCTTATGTGAGCTCCCACCACATGTATCAGACACATCATGAGTCTTCTGTGAGCTCCCACCACATGTATCAGACACATCATGCACAATCATGAGTCTTCTGTGAGCTCCCACACATGTTATCAGACACATCATGGAGTCTTATGTGAGCTCCCACCACATGTATCAGACACATCATGAGTCTAACTGTGAGCTCCACCACATGTATCAGACACATCATGAGTCTAATGTGAGCTCCCACCACATGTATCAGACACATTCATGAGTCTTATAGATCTCATCCACATGTATCAGACACATCATGAGTCTTATAGCATCCTATCCACATGTATCAGACACATCATGAGTCTTCTGTGAGCTCCCACCACATGTATCAGACACATCATGAGTCTTATGTGAGCTCCCACACAATGTATCAGACACATCATGAGTCTTATGTGGCTCCCACCACATGTATCAGACACATCATGAGTCTTCTGTGAGCTCCCACCACATGTATCAGACACATCATGAGTCTTATGTGAGCTCCCACCACATGTATCAGACACATCATGAGTCTTCTGTGAGCTCCCACCACATGTATCAGACACATCATGAGTCTTCTGTGAGCTCCCACCACATGTATCAGACACATCATGAGTCTTTGTGAGCTCCACCACATGTATCAGACACATCATGAGTCTTCTGTGAGGCTCCCACACATCAGACACATCAGAGTCTTCTGTGAGCTCCCACCACATGTATCAGACACATCATGAGTCTTCTGTGAGCTCCCACCACACATCATGAGTCTTCTGTGAGCTCCCACCACATGTATGCAGACACATCATGAGTCTAACGTGAGCTCCCACCACATGTATCAGACACATTCATGAGTCCTTATGTGAGCTCCCACCACATGTATCAGACACAATCATGAGTCTTCTGTGAGCTCCCACCACATGTATCAGACACATCATGAGTCTTTCTGTGAGCTCCCACCACATGTATCAGACACATCATGAGTCTATGTGAGCTCCCACCACATGTATCAGACACATCATGAGTCTTCTGTGAGCTCCCACCACATGTATCAGACACATCAATGAGTCTAATGTGAGCCTCCACCACATGTATCAGACAACATCATGAGTCTTCTGTGAGCTCCACCACATGTATCAGACACATCATGAGTCTTATGTGAGCTCCCACCACATGTATCAGACACATCATGAGTCTAATGTGAGCTCCACCACATGTATCAGACACATCATGAGTCTTATAGATCTCATCCACATGTATCAGACACATCATGGTGACACATCATGAGTCTTATAGATCTCATCCACATGTATCAGACACATCATGAGTCTTATAGATCTCATCCACATGTATCAGACACATCATGAGTCTTATAGATCTCATCCACATGTAGTTCTCCTCACTGCCCTGAAGACCTGATCAGAGCTGGAGAGGGACTGGCCAGGGTCGTGTAGGACCAGCTCTTTGGTCTTATCGACATGAATAATCAGAGAATACTGTGCCCACCATAGTTCACCATTTGGCCCTGAGGCGCTTAGTTACAGCTCACATTCTTCTAAAAGAACTTACTTAGTTACTGTCCGTGAATCTCTAAATGAATAAAGCAGCTCCACTTTTAGCACGTTCACAGTGTTTTAAAAGTACACGTTTACAGGCGTTTGTATTTCAACCACACATTTCATACACAACTAAGAAAAGATGAGAAAAAAAAAAATCATAAATAATAAAATAGCATTTTCGGTTGCACTTTTTCACCGATTTAAAATCGAATGCATAATAAAAAGAATATTCCGATTTAAATATTCTAAATGTTTACATGTTAAAACAGCCATAGGCAAAAGTAAAAATACATGTTTATAATCTTCTATTCCATTTGAATGGAAAAGTCTCCAACAGAGATGAAAAAATACAGTATATGTTTTATTTTATTTTAGTTTTATAATCTCGGATAATCAAAAGTCAAATAAAACCGGAGTAAACACAAGAAGCCTGTAATTAACTGCAGCTTTAATATTCAGAGAAGGATTCAATCACATGTCATGGATTATTTATGATTTAGATCCCAGACAATAATCTACCACAACGAGGCGGACTGAAAATGTGCATTGGCTCGAGCGTCCGCCTCATGCACGAAGCGCTGTGCAGAGATTAGACATTTTAAAAGGATTATCTGCTCAGACATGACATGCCATGACAAAGGGCAGCTACAGGAAGAACAGAACTCCACGGCACGTTCATTCACCCAGTCACAGAAAACAGAATGAACGAGAACGAAAATGACGTGAGTGGCGAAAGAGGCGAAACAGACAAGCCCCCGTGCACATGAAACCTGACTTTTAATGGCCTTAAAATGTGGGAAACAGACATTTTAAACCGTTTGCATCGCTTATTTCTTATTCATTTCTTATTTCTCAGTTTCCCACCGCCCTAATCTTTCACCGTGACGAGTTAATGAGCACTTTTCTTACATGTCAGAGGACTTTTTTGACCTTGTAAGAGCCACTTTTAAAACCGATCTGTTTGGGTGCAGTGCAGATACGTTCAAAGTGTTTTAAACTCTAGCGTCTCCATTTCCGTTTCTTTTCTGGTGGTTCTGCGACTCTTTTGTCTGCTTTTCCGTGTTGTTTTTTTCTGCTGAATACCAGATGTATTTGTTTGCTGTAGCTCGGAAGTTTCCCACGTTCGATCCTGGGCTCTTTAACGGCCGGTTCAGTGACCAAAGTCGGCACTTTGACCTGAGAAACGTGGAGGAAACGATGTCGCGTACAGAGTTGAGGCTGTTAAAAGCTCCAAAAGTCGGTCAGTTGCTCACTTTAATGTTTGTTTTAAGACGAACGCTAATTCCGCGGTCACCGGCCAAGTCCAGCTAAACGTATCCGAGGAACGCTCCGAGGTGTCCACAGATCTAATGGCTTTAACGGGATGTGTGTTTTCCACCTCGCAAATCCAGTTTGGCGCCGCGCCATTTCCACCTGTCGCCACGGCGAAACGGCGAAGCAACAGGAAACTTTCTTAACGCCGGTCGGGGGAAAACACACACACACACACACGTGAACGGAACATAACAATACAGAAGACGTGCGCTGTAGTCAAGGTATTTAGTATTAAACTGTATTATAAAAAGTACGATAATTGGTTTGTATTTCGTTCACTTCTTCACAATATGTTGATCTAAAACGGCATAGTGACGTTTCATTTACGTGATTTTACAGTCGTCAATCATCACAAGTACAGGGCAGTGGGCGGAGCTAGGGGGTGGGTGAGAACTGCCGATGTCTGAGCGCTCAAGCCTCAAATGCAGTACAAAACAGAATGACTCAATATCCATCCAAGAATCAATACAAATACGACTGATGTAAGTCAGTTTCACATCATCTGTTCCCTCTTTAATTTTAAAAACCTTCTGACAATATTAATTTGTGATCATCCGTGTTGTGTGACCGTCCTGCCACAAAGGGGCACTGCTTTCTAATCTGTGGACCGCTGAACCTTCAGAGACGCTCCTGTCACAGATTGTTCAAAGAAATAAACTGAAATCTATGTTAGGGTCTGTTTAATCAAAGGAAGATTGTACTCTGAGCCAATAATGCATTTTATAATCTTAGTTTTTGGAGTAAATCAAATTAAAATGACTTGAAACGGAATCATCTCGACAGCGGTGCGAAATAAATGTTATATTTAGATCATAAAGTGAACGTTTTTTATCGTTTCTAGGGGAAAATGCTGCAAAAAGAGCTGATTAAAAATCGAAATAAACCACTGTGTTCTAAACTTATGAGTAAATAAACAAATACACAGTTGTAAATAAGGATTTACAGCGACACTTCTGCACTTTTAGGATTTATTTCACTTTCGCCTGACGCTCAAACTTAAACGAGCTCCTTTAAAGTCACGTTTTCACACATTTCAGTGGCGTTGCCGTCACGTCGTTATCGGGACGCTCCGAACGAACACCGCGATGGCCGTTGTGCTCCTTGTGTGTGTGGGCGCGTGTGTGTGCGTGTGTGTGCGGGGGGGTGACGGTCACTCGCTCATGCAGAAGCGATGTCACAGCTGTTCAGGCCGGACCATGTGACCGCGGCCTCTGAATGGTCTCGCACGAAGCCCTTTTGTGAGTGCTTACTACGCGGAAGGAACGCGCAACGCCGCAGCAAGAGGGCGCTGGAGGCGGCGCGCGAGGACAACGCCACCGAGTACAATGCGGACCACTGCAAACGATGGCCGTGAACGCGCCGGTGTTTTTGGCGCGTTGTGGACATAATGGACAGTTTCAGTCGTAGCGATGTCACGATTGTGCGGTTAATCGATAAACGTGATTGTTCAGGTCACAATATGGTCGTAAACACCCAGGAAGTCCTTTTTTTTTCACCTGGCTGGTTTTTTTGTCCCATTTAACGTTATTTTGTCACAAACTAGAGGAACAGTAACGCGTCGGACCCCGAGAATGAAAGTTCACTGTCGTAATCGTCTTGTGACCACGGGGGACGGAGAGAGTCGCTGGGCACTCGCCACGGAGCCGGATTTACAGTGTGAAATCAAATAATGACTCGTTTTCCCGTTTTTATTTCAAAAAACAAAAATAGAACCCTATTTTCTATTTTGTTTTGAGTTTGGAGAGTGGGAAAAGGGTCGTTTCCCCCTTTTTGCATTCCCCATTTCAAAACGAAACTCAAATGGCCGAATATTAACAAGAAAAGTAGGAACTGGTTCGATGGATTGAACCACTTACTTCCTCTTTATGCGGTTTGTTTGAAAGATAAACAGTTTTTAATTGAATTGAATTTGATTCTTGAATATTGTAGTTCGGTTTTGTCATTCTATAAAATGATGAATGCAGCAATATCCTAAATAACCCTAGTGGTCAGAATCAATCCTTTTCAAGGACCTAATTAGTGACAATCCGGATGCAGAAATAATATACACAGTTTCATAATAACGTTGAAATCTGTGTTTGAACCCAGAAGCTCTCGTTTCCATAAACAGAGCATAAAGTGCTCTGTGTTGAATTAATCATAAATGAAGCCTGTGTGAAGTGTATTTTGACACGAGAAGGCCAGGCCGGGTTACGTTACACAAATGCACCGCAGTTTTGACATCCAATAATAGTTTAATATTACAATGCGATTGGTTGTGGTTGGAACAAAGAGATGCTTATCAACTTTAGTAATAACACAAGTCTTGTATCATATTCATTTCCAGCCTTTATTGCCCTCTTTAATGCGGTTCTCCAAATGGAACACAATAGAACATTTGAAATGTGATATTTTGCTGCAGAAAATATCACATTGACCAGATTAGCAGGATCGTGAACCCTTTGAACATTGTAAAGAAAGACAAATCTGCAATAATAAAGCCTCTCAATGAAACACAGAATAGATAAGTGTTATTCATATTCTTCCCGCTGCAGCTTGAATGTTACAAACAAATAAGAAAAACAGAAATAAAAATACCCCACTAGTGCCAATAAAGCATGTGCATGTTTTAAAATGCTTTTGCATGTTTTATTTATTAAAAGGAAAGATAAGACACATTGTGACATTTTCCTTCGAACGGGCCTTTGCTTTGGCAGCTCATGTTTTACAACTCTAATCATGTTTTTATGGAAACCCACACAATTTTCCCATCAGTCAGGCCTTCCCTCTTCAGGATTGGTGGTAACACTCCATCTACTGGCAGCAGAGGGAATTACCACGGGGAAATAAACCAAAGCTAGCTTGCGCTGACTTGCTAACACAAGCAGTTGTTGTGATTGTGGGCATTTCAAAAATAAATAGTATTGAATTGAATTGTGTTCGAGTCTGGCAGTGATTTATGGACTTAAAAACCACACAATAGGTTCTCGTCGGTGGTGCAGTGACGCTCCTCGTGCAGGGCTGAAAGCTCCTCATGCAGGGCTGAAGCTCCTTGTGCATGGTTGAAGCTCCTCATGCAGGGCTGAAAGCTCCTCATGCAGGGCTGAAGCTCCTTGTGCATGGTTGAAGCTCCTCATGCAGGGCTGAAGCTCCTCGTGCAGGGCTTGTGCATGTTGGCAGCTCCTCGTGCAGGGCTGAGTGCAGCTCCTCGTTGCAGGGCTGAAGCTCCTTGCGCAAGGCTGACACTCCTCATGCAGGGCTGAAGCTCTTCATGCAGGGCTGAAGCTCTTCATGCAGGCTGAAGCTCTTCATGCAGGGCTGACGCTCCTCGTGCAGGGCTGACGCTCTTCATGCAGGGCTGACGCTCCTCGTGCAGGGCTGAAGCTCCTCGTGCAGGGCTGAAGCTCTTCATGCAGGGCTGACGCTCCTCGTGCAGGGCTGAGCCTCCTCATGCAGGGCTGAAGCTCTTCGTGCAGGGCTGAAGCTCCTCGTGCATTGCTGAAGCTCCTCGTGCATTGCTGAAGCTCCTTGTGCATGGTTGAAGCTCCTTGTGCATGGTTGAAGCTCCTCGTGCAGGGCTGACACTCCTCATGCAGGGCTGAAGCTCTTCATGCAGGGCTGACGCTCCTCGTGCAGGCTGACGCTCCTCGTGCAGGGCTGACGCTCCTCATGCAGGGCTGAAGCTCTTCGTGCAGGGCTGAAGCTCCTCGTGCATTGCTGAAGCTCCTCGTGCATTGCTGAAGCTCCTTGTGCATGGTTGAAGCTCCTTGTGCATGGTTGAAGCTCCTCGTGCAGGCTGACGCTCCTCGTGCATGGTTGAAGCTCCTCGTGCAGGGCTGAAGCTCCTCGTGCAGGGCTGAAGCTCCTTGTGCATGGTTGAAGCTCCTCGTGCAGGCTGACGCTCCTCGTGCATGGTTGAAGTCTCCTCGTGCATGGTTGAAGCTCCTCGTGCAGGGCTGACGCTCCTCGTGCATGGTTGAAGCTCCTCATGCAGGGCTGAAGCTCTTCATTCAGGGCTGACGCTCCTCGTGCAGGGCTGACGCTCCTCGTGCAGGGCTGAAGCTCTTCATGCAAGGCTGAAGCTCTTCATGCAGGGCTGACGCTCCTTGTGCAGGGCTGAAGCTCCTCGTGCATGGCTGAAGCTCCTTGTGCAGGGCTGAAGCTCTTCATGCAAGGCTGAAGCTCTTCATGCAGGGCTGACGCTCCTTGTGCAGGGCTGAAGCTCCTCGTGCATGGTTGAAGCTCCTCGTGCATGGCTGAAGCTCCTCGTGCAGGGCTGAAGCTCCTCGTGCATGGCTGAAGCTCCTCGTGCAGGGCTGAAGCTCCTCGTGCATGGTTGAAGCTCCTCGTGCAGGGCTGACGCTCCTTGTGCAGGGCTGAAGCTCCTCGTGCATGGCTGAAGCTCCTCGTGCAGGGTTGAAGGTCCTCGTGCTCTCTCTCTGCGCTCTGGTTTGCTCCGCTCACAGCTCTGCTCTGACACAGTTGTTGTGGCTCTGGCTGACCTACTAACGTTCACATGCAGAAATACCCCGTGGGCCCGTGAGCTGGCATTCTGCAGCTCTCTCCTCCGCCCTCCCTCGCCGTCCTTTACACCCCGCTTCTGCCTAATGTGCTGTTGATGTCGGTTAAGATGCTCCTTATAAATCCGTATGTCGCGATGTCACAGAGAAGATTAGCTCGTTGCTGCCGGCGCACAAGATGTTCGTGTGGCCCTGCATCTGCTCTTGCATGTAGACATAAGTGTGGCTTCTTTACGTTTATGGTTTCTTCACAGGATTATTTTCACTATCCCTCATTGTTCTTCTTTCGTGCTGTTTTTAACTGTCGAACATTTGTGTGTACAATGTAGAAACCTCACACAACACAGAAAATAGCATTGTCTGACTGCAAAAATGTGCAAATTAAAAAGTACTTTGTGTTCTTTCTTTTGCATCGCACCGTTCAAAATGACATGTCACGTTCATCTCAAAAACGGAACCAGAACAAACATGCATCTTTTTGAAATATTCTTCTATTCTTCTATCATATCTTCTACCGTGATGTCGATATGTTCTTGCCTTAATGTACTGTAATAAGAACTTAACAGGGACAGAGCTGAGACTAAACCAGGGCTAAATTGGACGAAATGGAGCCGTTTTCATAAAAAAAAAAAAAAACCGGCAAAACCTTGGTGTTATTGCAGAACATTTGGTTTGTTGCGTCAGCCAATATTGCAATAATGATACTTTAACGATATAATGAGCAGTGAAAGAAAAGCTCAAAGCATTTAGCGATCAAGAACAATTAGTAGCGCTTGTGAATCCAACATTTTCATCCGTTTTCCCTCGTGTTGAACTCACGGCCTAATGTAGCGCGCGCTTAATTCAACACGGAGACATTTCTACATTACGAGCGGCTCCGCATGTTCACGTTTCTTCCTCGCGAGCGGGTTTTCGGGAGGATCGCGTCTCGCTGATGCTCAGAATAACCTCCCGTACATTATTTATCGGGCTGTCTACACGCATCAGGCTCCGGGTCGCAACCGGCGCCGCAATCTTCGATCCCGGCCAAGCGGCGCTCATGTGAGAAAAAAAAACCTCGGGATTGTTTGGGGAACTGTGAGGAAAACGACACCGGAAATCCTTTTTAACGCATAAGTAATGTCGCAATGGTTCATTGAGATTAACACGTTGGAGCTGCTGCTGTGGTCAGTCTAAATGCTGTTGAAAGGCGGATAGAGTCACTTTTTTGGTGCAAAGTCTCCGTAATATGACATTAAACGTGTCTTACATTCTTTTAAAGCTGGGTGTACTGGGGGGAGGGAGGTCAAAAGTATCGAAAATCAGACACTAAAAGTATTATCGAAGCTAGATATTAATTTGAACGAACATCAATTGAAAAATAAATTAAAAATGGACGTTTCCTGAACAGTTTTCTAAATGATCTTGAGTTTTATCTGCACCACAAGACCACGTGGTAATGTAAAGAACGTACAATCATGTTTTTGTGTTGAAATGAGTCTTTTTTATTATAATTGCTGTGACAAATCTGCATTGCAAGATTTACACCTTCTAAAAACTGGAAAAAATACACTTGTTTTAGGCAGAAATGTCCTTGAAATAAGTGAAACGTTCTGCCAGTGCGGTAAGTGAATCTTGAAATACGCTTAATAAAAAGATGTTTCGATCTCAATGGGTTCTTACCTGGTTAAGGAAAGCTTCATACAAAAAAATAATAATAAAATAATAATAATAATAATAATCTTACTTATTTAGCGTTTATTTAGTCAGAATGTCTTAAAAACAAGATAAATCAGATGTTTTTGTATGGTTTTAATTGAATAAATCTTGGCTAGCTTCATGACATTTGCGTGGTTTTGCGCCTCGAGCCTATTCGTTGGTGTTGAAGTCGATGGGTTCTCTTCGCTCTGCGTTTACGTCGATTGAATTTGCCTTGAACGTTACGTTTCCCTCACCAGCGTCGCCGTGTGAACCGGGCCTTTGTTTACTCATCGTGGGAACAGCTTTCAGATTTGGCCAAATATTCCGCCCGTTTTTTAGGCGTTTGGTCGATTAATTGGTGGATGGTGCCTTAGTCAGTCCACTAATTCATTTATTTACTGTAGATAATAAGGATTTATGAGGGACAAAAGCAAAAAAGGAGAAGATAGAAGAGTTAGCTGAAGATTTGCGAGCAAAATATGCGTTTAATTCGCCTTTTTTTGACACATAAATACACCTTTTCCTAGTACTTTTCTGTAAATAGTGCATATTAATGAACATTTCTGTAAATATGCAAGACTAATCGATCGGCAGGGCGTGTCACGGGTCGACCGAGGATTTCTTCAGTCGATTGCGCCCCCAAAACTGTGTATATTCACGGTGTTATGTGTCTGCTTTTACTGGCATTCCCGTCGCCGCTTATGTCACCGTGCATTTACCGCGTCCGGGGTCACAGAAAGTTCACGCTGGCCGTCACAGATCTGAAATTGAGAGAAAATTATCAATGAACGCGAGAGCAAATGGCGCCGGAGGCCTTTTCGTCCTCCAAAATGGCCATTATCCATTATCGCAGAGGATAGACACGTTTGTGCAGATTATGGAAATGAACGAGTGAAAGAAAGAAAGAAAGAAAGAAAGACAGAAGAGGTGACCAGGGCTGTTTGTTGGAGACAGTCCCAGTTTTTGGGCTCCTCGTTCCACTTATACTTGTAAAAGCACCAAAATGTCCTAGTTTTCCACCGCCATGTCCCAATTTTAAACCCCAAAACTTAAAACGCACTTCACTGAGCTTCTGTCAATACATTTTTTAATCTATAATCTATATATTTCTGGTGCTAACTGAACTAAATCCATGACAGACGCCTACATTTCTGCAGATTTTGTGTTACATGTGTAAATAAAAGCGCCACGGCTCAAAGTTACGGCTCAAATGCATCTTTTTAAAGGTAGATTTGGCAATAAAAACATGTGAACAGAGGCCAGATAAACGTGTCTAATGCCGTACTGTGTAACATTCCAGGCAAAGCAGTAATACCTTTGTGTAGACAAGCACCAGAGTAACTTTTTTACATTTTAATTTCAATCTAAATCTTTGTGTTAGTGATGTATTTAGTTTTTTGTCGGGCTGCGACTTATTCTGTCCGCCGTCGCCCTCTGGATCCTTTCGGACGTCACTCTCTGTCTGCCGTCGGTCTCTGGATCCTCCCGGACGTCGCCCTCTGTCCGCCGTCGGTCTCTGGATCCTCCCGGACGTCGCCCTCTGTCCGCCGTCGGTCTCTGGTTCCTCCCGGACGTCGCCCTCTGTCCGCCGTCGGTCTCTGGTTTCTCCCTGGACTCGTCTCTGTCCGCCGTCGGTCTCTGGATCCTCCCGGTACGTCGCCCTCTGTCCTCCGTCGGTCTCTGGATCCTTCCGGACGTCGCTCTCTGTCTGCCGTCGGTCTCTGGATCCTCCCGGACGTTGCCCTCTGTCCTCCGTCGGTCTCTGGATCCTCCCGGACGCCGCCGTCAGTCCGCCGTCGGTCTCTGGATCCTCCCGGACGTTGCCTCTGTCCTCCGTCGGTCTCTGGATCCTCCCGGACGCCGCCGTCAGTCCGCGCGTCGGTCTCTGGATCCTCGCCGGACGTCGCCCTCTGTCCGCCGTCGGTCTCTGGATCCTCCCGGACGTTCGCCCTCTGTCCTGCCGTCGGTCTCTGGATCCTCCCGGACGCCGCCGTCCAGTCCGCCGTCGGTCTCTGGATCCTCCCGGACGTCGCCCTCTGTCCGCCGTCGATCTCTGGATCCTTCCGGACGTCGCCCTCTGTCTCCCTTCGGTCTCTGGATCCTTCCGGACGTCGCTTTCTGTCCGCCGTCGGTCTCTGGATCCTTCCGGACGTCGCTCTCTGTCCTCCTTCGGTCTCTGGATCCTTCCGGACATCGCCCTCTGTCCTCCTCTCGGTTCTGGATCCTCCCGGACGTTGCCCTCTGTCCCCCTTCGGTCTCTGGATCCTGCCCGGACGTCGCCCTCTGTCCTCTGTCGGTCTCTGGATCCTTCCGGACGTCGCTTTCTGTCCGTCGTCGGTCTCTGGATCGCCCTTTCCTGATCCTCCGGACGTCGCCCTCTGTCCCCCTTCGGTCTCTGGATCCTCCCGGACGTCGCCCTCTGTCCGCCGTCGGTCTCTGGATCCTGCTGAGTTGTTTGTTTTCTCTGGAGGCGTGAGAGGCTGAGCTGCTGCTGTGTGCTTGGACCAGGCCGGAGTGTCCAGATGGCAGAGCCGACGGCGTCACAAGCCCCGTGCTAAAGACCTGTCCTCCTCCTGCTCCTGCTCCTCCTTATGTATAGGAATGCGTGCGGTAAAATGAATCTTATGAACATTCTTGGTCATAAAAACGAAAAATTATGTGACTTTTATCTGCAGTCGACTAAAGAAAAGACATTCCCTGTGCATTAGTCGACTGAAGGTGGCGCAGCTGTGTAAAAGCTCTCAAAATGATCAGGATCTTGTGCAAAAGAGAAGCAAAAAACACCTTCATCAATGAAAAAGCAGATTCAACTTAACTCTCCATGAGCCGTTCTGCTGTGATCTATACCAAATATAATACTGATGAAATAGGACCCATTGACCGATTAATTGACTCAACGACTAAAGCCCTACTTGTTTGTCTCCATGGAGATGCTATTACTTTGCCTTGAATGTTCCACAGTGGCGTTAACCTCATCTATCTTCTATAAAGAGGTTTTTATTTCTAGAAAAGACAAAACATGCACTCTAACTGGGAGTGGCCTCACATCTCCACAGATCCGACCTGTCTGATGCCGTCGCCTGCTCGTCTCCATGGAGATGGATACGTTTAACGCCGTCCTGTCGAACCTTCTCGTCATGTTACTGTCACCACAGGAGTGCGACCTTTCAAATCAGTACTTTTTGTATCTTGAACTGTGTGTTCCAAGTTTCCAATAATCAGCGTTATTAAGAAGTGTGTGGATTGATTGATTAAAAACTATAAATAACTGCGGCCGACACTTGTCAACAGTCACATTTCGAGCCAGCGCTTCATACACTGTGCTTTTTGTATAAATACATTACTTTGGGGAGGAAAACAGTGTCAATATATAGATTCTACCACGACAATATAACGGTTAAGGTCATGGCTGATATTTAAGAACGGCACCAATAGTGATCGGACACAAAAGAACGGAAATATCAACATTACTACACTGCCATCCAGATGTGATTTTCAATCTAAAGATACTTGTTTAAGAGGATAGACTTTATACTGGCCTGAGCTCGACATTTTAACTGATGTTTTGGGTCGTTCGATCTTGTTTCTGTGACTTCTTCTTCCTCGCAGTTTTGGGTTGTTGTCATGGTTTGACGAGGCTGTGGTGAACAGAAGGTAAACAACAAACACCATTTTATCAATAGTTCAATATTCATTCCATCTCTCTCAGTAGTTTGAGGGTGACGAGGATTTAACTTGAATAATCTACATGTAATACCAAGACATTTTAACGTTCAGAACCTAGAAATACATGTGATTTATAATGATTAATTACAATTAGTTTATATTTAGTTCTCTCCACAGTGTGTTTTCTAGAGATACAGTTCGCGGAGGAAGAGTGGAAGATATATTATATTCTTTGACGTTCTTATTAAGGCAGTATTAAGGCTGAGCGATGTGCAGGGAAAAAGGAATGAATCATGATTTTATTTTCCTCAAAAGATAGTCAAGGCAACTTCAGATATAGAGAACTGAGTGTCAGGATCTCTACAGTTCTTATTTTGTGACCAATAATCCTAGAGAAATCCAGATTTAAAGTTTGTAGCACGTTTATGTACAATATTAAGCCTAATTCTGTCAATTAATCCATGATCTCTGACTTTCTTTCAGTCGTTTCAATCATTTATTTCCATTGTCTTCACTCTTTTACGTGCCTTTTTTATGATTCCTGCTTAAAACGTAGAGAAAAGAGCAGAGGTCCAGGTTCATGTTATAGATGGAGTCGTTTGCATGGACTGGGGTGCAGAGAAAACGAGGTAGAGGGAGAGACCACTGCTCGTTAGCATAATCCCCCCCCCCACACAGCAGGGACAGGGCCGCGTGCCGTCGTCTGTGTCCCGCCGTCCGCAGCGACGTCTAAAACTCCCGCATGTGACCGCGGTAGTGTGGCTGCCATCGATCGCGGCGCTGGAGAGGCGGGCCGAGGGGGGGGGGCAGCGGAGCGAGAGCGAGCGAGAGAGAGAGAGGGAGAGAGGGAGAGAGGGGAAGCACGAAAGAGCGCGCACACACGGGCACACGGAGCTGTCCCGAGCCATGTAAAGCGCACACACACAACACAGGAGCGCCATGGGAACAAGACTGACCGACACTGTCCCGGGCACGAAGAGGAGGCGAGCGCTGACCGCGACCTGCCACAGCTGAGGACTGGAGGAGAGGAGGGGTGCTGGGGGGGGGGGTCTGTGCATGGGGCTGTTTGGGGGTGAAGGGAACGGGTAACGGATGGACGGATCGCGTGGAAAACCGGCTGTCGGTGTCGGTTGGCTGTCGGAGGCATGACGACCCGGCCCGGAGGAGCGCGTTTGCATCCGTGTGACGGATGAGGATGCCCCCCCAGCGCGGGACCGGCCCCTGCTAACGTTAGCCACATGTTGTGCCACTGCAAAGTAGCATGCACCAACAACACCATTTCGCTTATGTTCGGATGCAAGGTGAGTCGACGCGGCCGGGCGAAAAGACGGGCAAAGTTGGGTTTTAGGTGAAGGACTTTGACCGAAACTTAATGTTGCAAATAAAAGTTAACGTTTCCCGGAGTACAAATAACAGTAATAAGTACAAATTATTGAAGTGAAGGACACAATTTCATATTTTGTGAACTTAACTGGAACTTTTTGTTGTTTTTGAGCGGGTGAAGTACAAGGTGAAGGAGGACAGTTGTAGATGACAGGGTGAATCTGGGTTTGAACATACGCAACATTTGAATATCAGGTGTATTATTTATAGTAAAAATGCCACGACGAGGGCCGATTCAAATATACAAAAATGAAAACAAAAAGTGAGGTTGTAAACTTTCCTATAAAGGTACAAGGTGACGTTTTCTGCACATTTGAGTTTGTCTAACACATCTCTGTCGGTCGTTACCGGGATACGCCAGAGAAATATCAAGGTGTTCATTCTTCGCCTTCTTTTAGTTTGAGGGATGAATACAAAACCTACAGATGTCGTTACAAAACAGGACGAGTAAAGGGCACAATTTAATGTTTGGTGAACTAAAGTGAGTAAATCAGAGGGAAAACTGTGATGATTTGACCTGGGACAAAATCAGGAGAGTTATTAAAGTTGCCGACGGTGTAAAATATTTTGGAAATGTGCTCAAATGCCTTTACGCGTCCAAAAAAATAAAAAAAATCTGATGTTTAGGTAGAAAAATGACTAAAATATGACTTTGCAGCCTTATTTTTTTAGAAAGTTTTTTCAGCATTTTATTATGCAGACATTCTAATTTAATATTTTAAAAACAACATTGACCTTTTTTTTTGGGGGCAATTATCGCAGTCTTTGGCTTCCTTTTTTCATTGATCGATTGACTGATATGACTTGTAACAGAGGAGTGAAAGTAGATGTTATGTTGAGGGATTTGAGGTGATTTAGATAAATACAATCATAATATCGCAGTTTTTGTTTTTTTGAGCAATGCAAACATGTTTTGAGCACAAAAAGTGTGTGAAGAGAAAGAAAAGACTTGCAATGTCAGTTTCCATTCACTGTTTTTGCAATATTTGAACCTCAGCCAAGATATTTAGCACGTTTTTGTGGATTTCTGATTTCTCACCTGATTAAAAAAAAACAACCTGTAATGATATCGTTGTCATAGAGATGCAAAGATGTTTTTTTATGGATGAAATGGAAACCGACTTGGACTTTGTTGACGTGAGCGAAGTGAGTGAGTGACACAATTGACTTAATTCAATAAAATCCATGTGTTTAACTGAGACATTTCATTTAGTTTAAACGCTTTTTGTAAGAGTTACTTCCTTCCGAGCGGCTCAAACCCCTCAAAGCCCCCCATGTATCCGTTAGAACACTTTCAGAGTTCTTCAAATGGTCTGTTTTTGGGCTGGTTTTTGAATTTGATCGTGATTCATGTCTCGGCTGCTCATTACCTTTCTGTTATGTTGATCTTTGTAAGAAGAAACTAACGCCGTCTGGCATTCTTCAAACCATTATTGCTTCGATTAGCTGACTTATTAAACTTTTTGAAAACATTTTTAGGTTTAAATATGGAAATTGAAGGCATCTACATAGATAATACTAACAAATGTAGTGTATTATTTAAAGAAAACCAGTAATTATGATGAGTTTTCTTGACATTTTGACTCACTCATGCCACCGTTGATTAGTTGCAATGGTTGCGAAGCTGGAAAAGTTGGGGGGGGAAAACAAAAAACAAAAGCCAATCGTCACAGGGATCAAGTTCACAGTTTGATATCTATTATCATCGAACTCGGCTGCGCCATGATAAAACCCTCATCTCGTTCTGATTCGCTTCTTGATTTTCCTTCGTTTGACAGAAGCCGTTCGCCTTTGTTACACCTGCTGCTGCTGCTGCCTTTCCGTATGGATTTTGTTTCTTTCTTTAACGCAGAGTCTGATCCAAGTATTGATCAAATGCCCGCGCTGTAGTACAGTCAGTTTCTCTATTACAAGTCGCACGTTTGCATTCATACATCTCGATTCCAAACTGTGGTACTCCGACGCTTTCGTATGTATGTTTAACTGTGTCACTCCAAATGTAAGTACGTCGTCTCACCGGCTGCATCACCCGAATCTAAAATTGGAAACCCCTTTTTTTGCGAAGCTCTGAAAACTGTGTAAAACCGTCCCCATGAAATATTCACCGAGCACTTGTGAACGCGTCCCAGAAGAGAGTTTGAGCGCGCACGACTCCAAACGGATTCAGAAATGGGCTCTAAACTTCAGCAAAAGTCCCGTTTGCTCCCACTTTCGTTCTCAAGATGCAGTGCTTTTTTTTTTTTTTTTTTTTAAGTCGGCGATAGGTTTGCGGGTGCGGGCGATATTGAAAAAAAATGGAAAAAAAATTCAGAAGGCTGGTTTTTACGGCAAACCATCAGGAACGTGCTCAAACCTAAAAAAAACCAAAAACAAACGCCTGTAAATGTCAAGAATGGACTGTAAAACGTCATATTTTACAAGAATATGTCGTGGATGTTGAGAGAACTTTAATTTACTGATTGTATCTTTCTTTTAAGCTTTTAGTTGCCCAAACAAAATATTGAAGAAGCCGGTGAAACACAAAAATACAAAATGAGCAATAGTGGGCAATTTTTTTGACGCATCTCCCGCTTCGGATTGCCCACTTCGAGAAAAGTGACAGATTGCACCTTTAAAGAGCTACTTTGTTCCACCCCAATCATTAAACCTACAACATTCTTTGTTGTCGGCTCTAAAACTATCAAGTGCAGGGGTCCCCAACCACCGGCCCGGGCCCCAAAACCGGGCCGCGGGCCATCTGCAACCGGTCCCCAGACGCAAATGTAACCTATGTATTATTATTTTAGTTTTATAGTCTGTTGCTAGTAATACCATACCGTAAATAATACCAATATTTTCAAAAGTTATAGAAGGGTTCGTACACATTTTACGCTGTTGTTATTGGCTCTACCCCCTTCAACCGGGCCCTGAAAAAAAACAAACATCTCTTGTGATTGTACCGGTCCAAAAGGGTTAGGGACCGCCCGATCTAGTGTGCCGGTCGTCACGGTCACGTCCTCTTCTTCACAACAACACGAACAGTTAGGTCTTGGGAAGCCGCTCACATCTGAGGCTCTGTGACGCTCATGTCGCTGCGACCGCGGGACCGTCCGAGCAGTGGGACGAAAAAGGCGCAAGTGCTTCGTGTTTATCTGCGCGTTCGTAACGTGCCGCTTTGTCATCGACGCCGCGTGAGACTTACTGAGAAAACATGATTCCTTGCCAATAAAACAGCACTTTTTGGGTGCTTTTTAGCCTCTATTTCTGTCAGATATTGAGAATACTCTGATCGTGTAACATATTCAGTATTCTGTTTCCCAACGTACTCTTGCCGACGCTGGAGATGGGTTCGTCTAAAGCCATCATTTGGAAACACTCTAGGCAAAGCACCTCCATGACAACGGCCAGGATGCGGACCCTCCATCAGTAAAGTTACAGAGTTCACATGGCATTGTTTTATTGTTTCTGTTACATTTGAAAGCCACACATTTTACTTTTTTAATAGGAAAAACATTGTATTGAATGGAAAATTGTGATTGATCAAAACCTATTGCGATTGTTGTGTTGCCCGTGTGGCCCCGCCCTAGTCTTTGCTGTGATGGATTATTTACGGCGGGCCCTCGGGGGGGGGGGGGGGGGGGGGGGGGGGGGGTGGAAGAGTGTCATAAGCCGGGCCAGTGAAGAGGGAGACGGTGTCCTCCTGAAAAATGGCCGCGGAGGTAAATGCGGTCAATAAATCCAGCGACACATGACGGATGAAGCCTCGGTCTGCAAGCGTCACCAACTCAACATTTGTCCCAAGAGTTATGTTGAACACACGCCGGTCATTTTGTAGTTTGTGTAGCGTTTAATTCAACACATATTTATTCCTCCCAGCCGGTTTGCTTCCCGTTGTGTTTGACCGAACGCTAAATGCTCGCGTTGACCGTTTGTTTGACAGAGATCGATCGTCGGCGCAGCGAGAGGACGGCTCACTCCGTAGACCGTAGATTTGAACATTTCACACACGCCTGATGCAAATCGCAGCTCGCCTTTGGCTCTTTGGGCGGGTTTGCAGACGGCCAAAACACTCGCAGTTGACTGTCTTTTAATTCCAGATTGTCTTTGCGTCTCTGGACAAGGCATTTCGGGCTTCGACAGGCAGGCTCTGCGACCGATCCCGTGCGGCCGTCGATGAATAATCCGTAGAGCGAGTGGAGGCAAACGCATGCTCGTGACGCTTGCGGCGTCTGCCTTCAGGCGTTTGGAGGTATTGACAGTTTGATCTGATACAGTTGTCATTTCGCTCTGAAATGTCACTGCCTAAACCGAGCCTCCAGCACAACCACGGGAACTCCCTGGACCGTAAACGCACACATTTTTGTACTTAAACCACGGTTGTTTTTGCTCTATATATAATGTATTATGTCAATGTCGTCATTTCTTCAGCGTCCAAATTAACAAGCTAACTCTTCCCTTTTGTTTTTCAAGTTCAGTGTTCATCTGATTTGTTGTAGGTCTATTTTTTTATAATTATCCACCCATAAAGCTTTGTTGCTTTCTAGTCTGTTTAATAAAACTGGCGCCTTTTCTAAATACCTGGTAATACACAATCGCGCCACCAGAGAGTGTGCAAGTGCCCATGTACTGCGCGGACGGCTCTGGGCGCAAAGAAAGTGCGCTGAAGCTCCAATAATAATCAACGTTTTTCATAAAGACTGAGCAAACCTGAGTGACACTGCAGTGCGTTTGTAATAAGACTTTCAGATGATTTAACTTGGATCTGACGTTAGAGAAGGAAGCACAGTATATTATTCAGATTTTTTTGCCTGACATGAGAAACTATCATCCTTTTAATAGTTCAAGCTAAGATAAGCACCTAACGCTAGCGGCTTTACATGTCCAGTCTTTATTTTAGATCGTTTTATAATCCTAATCACGACTAAACAGTGCCTCTATCTGCTTTTATTCAAACGTGCTCTCCAGTAGAAGAAAACATCACTGCATTATTGTAAATGGTTAAGCAACTATTGACCGCTAAGGACTATAGACCGCTAATGGTTATTGACCGCAAGGGGCTCCAACTAAGGGTTAAAGAAAAACATAACATGCACTCCTATATTTGGAAGATTTGGACTGATACAGATACATAAAGCCAGTTATTTTTAAACATTTATTTACTGTTTCTAGGTAATATTTCAATGATTCTTTTAGTGACCATTAAAATGATTGAGTGGAATTTCCACAGAACTATTGGTGGTCTTAATATTCGATTCATCTTTGGAAAAAACAAGAGGCTTTCTGCGGTGGCTGTTTTTATTTTCGTGTAGCGCTCCAGCCCAGTGCAGTATCAGCTAATTCCTGCAAATTCGAAACGACACTTGTGTGCGTGTATGTGTGTGTGTGTGTATGCATTTGTGTGTGCGTGCATGTGTGTGTATGTGTGCTCTGCTCTCGCTCTTCTGCTCACGCTAACCTCAGTTCACCTCCTGCAGCCCAGAATCCAGAAACCTTCGTTATAGAAATAACAAACGTGTTTTATAAATCAGGACGTACTATCTTTAAGGCCTTAACAATGTGATTCATCGCATCATGAATTGGTCCAAAATGGCTTAAATGCGTGCGGTTAAAGCAGGACGGAGGCAGGGGGCTTTAGGACCCAGAGGAGGCTGAATCTGCTGCCCTCTGCACTCTCTCCCAGGCTCAGTGCACGCCTCACTACATCATTCTGCTCTTCGTGTTCAAACACAGTGGGAGTAAGTCACGAGGAACGATTTCAAATAGTTTGTTTTAAGTGAAACAAAGCGACAGATGGGCCCAGGAACACTCGGGTCAAAAGCGTTGTCAGGGTGCTACTGTTCACGCAAACGCCAAAGATGTAACTGTGCTGTAGGTTCCACCACCTGCTTGTGTTTGTCTCGTCTTTCAGACCAATCACAGGGCAGCATTGTGGTTTGGGCCGGAAAACAAAAAGCAAAGCGCCAAACGACCCAAACAAACAGGACGACGCCGAAGTTTTTACAACACGCACATGAAGGACTTGCTCCGCTGTTGCGAGCTTGTCATGTCATTCATTCATTCATTCATTCATCTATTCATTTATTTACCTTTGTTTAATCGGTTCAAAAAATCAAAACCTCTTTTTCCCGTGTGACTTTTCCAGATTGATAAATGTGACGCTCGTGTTGCTCTGACGGGTTTTTATCGCTCGAACAGGCATTTTCACTGTGCGTGGACTTGCCTCTCGACAGACCTGACTTGTAACTTGGCCCGGTGCCGCGTGTCAGTAAATGTTGAGGTTCAAGCGTCGTATGAAAAGTGACTGGACATTGCAGACATATCACCGTGAAACATTACACTTCCCGCTCGTTTGGGTTCCCGCTCTTTTGGGTTCCCGCTCTTTTGGGTTCCCGCTCTTTTGCACCTTGTATTATTAGTTGTTTGTTGTTGTTGTTTTTTCATATTTACTGCAGCGCTGAAAATGCGTCTTCATTACATTTACATCACCTGAACGTTGGAGTCGTTATGTAACAGCAGAGATCCAAAATGGAGCTTTTCTATCACGCTGTGTTTGAGTCCACTGAGTCTTAAAGCGGAGCGCGCCTTAAGACAGGACGACACACACACACACACACACACTAACACACACTAACACACACACACACACACACGCTAACACACATACACACACACATTAACACGCATACACACACACACACGCACAGGTTTCCTTGCTTTTTGGACACATCACATTGACTTGAGTTCATCTCCTGCAGGTGAAGAAGTAAATTTGAACCTTCTTCGTTTTGTGTATAAACATTGCACACATTTGGGAGGTAGAAATAAATGTGAAGAAATGGACAGAGCCAGGTTTAAATGTCCTGTTCCTTTAGTATGGATACAGCCTGGCATAAAACACAGACTTCCACCTCATTTTTGGAGCTAAAACTTCGAGCATGTACTTCGCATGTGTTCTGTGCGGTCTTGGCAGGTACAAGTTTGTGCTGTCACTTTAAGCCTGAGTTTGTGTCTCTGGAACACACATCTGCACGTGCACGCTCCCCGGGCACACATCTGCACGTGCACGCTCCCCGGGCACACATCTGCACGTGCACGCTCCCCGGGCACACATCTGCACGTGCACGCTGCCCCGCGCGCACACAGTTTCTCGTGCACGCTCAGATGTTGGTGTGTTTGTAGGGCAGTGCAGTGAGGGACATGAGCAGAACTGGAGCAGATTAGGTCTGTGTGCTCGTGTCTCACAGAGCTGTGGTCCGGTTTGACCACACTCTGGACCACACTCTTGATCACTCTTTGGACCACATTTGACCTCACTCTTGACCGCGCTTTTGACCACACTCTGGACGGCACTCTGGACCACACTCTTGACCACACTATTGACCACACTCTTGCCCGCACTCTTGATCGCACTCTTGACCTCACCCTTGACCACACTCTTGGCCACACTCTGGACCATTTTCTGGACCACACACTGGACCACACACTGGACCACACCCTGGACCATACTCTGGACCACACTTTTGACCACACTCTTGACCTCACTCTTGACCTCACTCTTGACCACACTCTTGACCAAACTCTTGACCTCACTTTTGACCTCACTCTTGACCTCACTCGTGACCACACTCTTGACCTCACGCTTGACCACACTCTTGACCACACGCTTGACCTCACTCTTGACCACACTCTTGACCTCACGCTTGACTCACTCTTGACCACACTCTTGAGCTCACTCTTGACCACACTCTTGACCACACTCTTGACCTCACTCTTGACCACACTCTTGACCACACTCTTGACCACACGCTTGACCTCACTCTTGACCACACTCTTGACCTCACTCTTGACCACACTCTTGACCACACTCTGGACCAACAAAACAAGGGCGTTCTGGATAAAAAGGTGACATTGAGACAGAGTGAAGCATTTAGTGAAACAAAACTGAACTCAAATATTTCATGTATGTATTTATGTTTTGTAAAATTGTAACACGAAACATAAAATACTAAAAGTGTAGTTACATTTGGACCTCCTTTATTCTGCGGCGGCCGCTCGGCGTCAGAGAGAGCGCGGCCGAAGCCTGAGTTAGTCACGCTCGGTGGGACGTGAAAGCGCGGGGGCTCCTCCGGCGCGAGCGAGGGGCCGACCGCAGCGCACGTGCCTCCCACGAGCGCTCGCCGGTTCCGGTCTCGCGCCGACGGACCCCGCCGCGCGACCAGAACGCAATCACGCCATTCTGCTGGAGTGCAATGGAGGGATTTGGGGTGATGATAAAAAGAGCACAGCTGGAGTCCGGTCTGGGCCGCGGTTGTTATGTCATCGAGTATGTTCCAGCGACGAAGAGGCAAAACTACTTTTCGGATGGATGTTGGAGTCGGGGTTGTGCCGAACGTTAAACCGGTGGAGAGCCAAAGAGCACATCTTACGCAAATGCTACTTTTTTGGAGCTTTTACCCGCGTTTTGACATGGCTCCGGGGCTGTATTCCGCCTCAGTCGCGCTCGTTTCGTTACGTTATGTCATCATGTTTACGAGGTTGTCTTCTTTGCTTCTTCGCTGAGCCTCGCAAAAAACACTAAACTCAAATTTCGACAGCCCGAGTTTTTAAACCCACAAATCAAAGCATCTCCGCAGTGAAATCACCTTTGAGGGCCAGTTAGCATTTTGGTTTATTTCCCGCACGATAATTCCACCTGCTGCCAGTAGACGGAGCGCTAACGCCAAACCGTGACGAGGGAACGCCTGACTGGGAGAAAGCAATGTGACGTTTTCAATACAAACATTATTAAATTTTAAATGCAAAGCAGAGGTACTCAAGTGCAAGTTCAAAGGTCAATATCAGTACAGAAAATGCGTAATATGTGTCCTTTAAGATAAGCAGTTCATTATGTATTTTTTTTGTTAGATTGTTTTTGCATTTTTATGGCCGTTTGGCTCATGCTGCAAAGCCTTTGTCATCCAACCCGGAGCTCTACAGGGAATTCACCGTCAAATGTGTAACAGATGAAGCATAGAATTGTTGTCATTTCGCGTTCACGGTGCGTTCGATGATAAGACGACGAAACATGTAACGGTTTTTACAAACATTGAATGAACTACAGGGCTGAAACGACTGGTTATTTTAGTCATCCACTGTACGATTATTGTGGTTGCCTTTGAATAATGAACAAAAAAACCACACAAAAAACTATAATTTGTATAATCCTGTGTCGTGACTGTAGTTTCAGTCCAGGATCGGTCTTCATGTAGTTCTGGTTTCTAGCTTTGACCTGGTTTAGTGAAACATGTCGTTGTCATTTGACTTCTTTGCAGGTGGTCATTGAAACGCTGAGCATTCAGACTGGATTGTTGTAGTTTTGCTCTGTTCAAACGCACGTCTCGCTAGAATTGGGTGTTGTAGTTGTTGCCGTGGCAGTGGGATGTATTTAGGTCAATGCCAGAAGTTCTCCAAAGCCTCCGCGGTGCGTTCTCGAAGTCTCGCGCTTGTGTGTGTGTTTTCTTCTCCAGTGAGCACACACCAGAGTCTTTAATTAAACGAGGCTCTCCAGAGACACAGAAACGCACTCGAATCATGCCACGTCCTCTGCTGCGGACGCTTGAATACGACTTCTGCGGTAAACAAGGCCGCGTACCGAACGTTGTTTGTGGTTTTCGCGGCCAATTTGAAACCTTTCCTCCTGAATACCCACGCGACGTTCAGAACGCACCTCAGAGTAGCAGCATGATGTTCGTCTGCGTGTCATTTTGCAGTTTGGGGCGTTGTAATCGACAGAAATCTAATCCTACGGCAGTAAAAGTATGTCATTTGAGTCAGTCTGTCTGGAATACATTGTGTTTTTGTGGAAATGTGTGTTGTTTAAGGTTTATTTATTTACAGTGTGTTGTGTTTATTAAGGCTGCAACCAACATTATTATGATTTTTGTAGTCGACCGGTCAAACGATTATATAGAGTTTTTAAACACATTATCAACCAAAGAAAGGTTGAAATACTGTGGCTTGTACAAGAGGATAATTATAAAATCATGTTGATACTGAACGCTGACGGGAGCGATTCGAGCCTTATTTCTTGTCGTCACGGACATTGTGGATCTGTATGTCGGGCTTAAAGTGACGTATGACAAGTTTCCACGATTTTCTCATTTTGACTTTATCGGGTGTGTTTATACCTGTTGTACTCATAAATGATGGTTTCACACCGATCGAGCGGGTATTTGTGGAGAAAACGTTGAAAAATCCGTAGAAAATTACAGGAAGTGACATCACACTGGGGACATTTCTCATTCCTGTCAAAGTTTATGCAGGATTTACACAAACGAAACAACTTTTTTGACTCTCTAAACATGAATTCAACACAATAAAGTCGCTCTCATTTATTTTTATTAGTGAAATGAAAAAAAATTTGACATTAGATGATTTTTGTAGGGTAATTTCCTTGCGTGATGTCATCAATTACAACCAGGAAGTGAAGTTATAAACCTGAAAAATGTGCTATTCTGTGATAAAGTTTTTTTTAAATAATTTTTAGCTAAATTTGAAATATATTTGTCTTAACTGCATTTTAAGTTCAGTGAGTCGTCCGACCTGTAGGGGGCGCTCTCAGGTGTTTGCAGCTCTTTATGTTTCGTGTAAATGTACAAGCTCAGAGGCGTTGTAAATAAACTAAACCAAGCTGGAAAAAAAACCTTTAGGCTTCTTTTTACAGACCATTTCCAAAATAAAGTGTATTGCTATTGTATATATATATATATATATATATATATATATATATATATATATATATATATATATATATATATATATATATATATATATATATATATATATATATATATATGAAAATCAGATTGTTTGATTATGGTTTGACATTTAATAATGCAGCTTGTCTTTTTGTGTTGATAACAATTGCGATCATCAAAATATGATTGCGATTAGTTTTTATAATTAGTCGAGTAATCGTTGACGGTATTTGTGCATGTTCGGATTTAAAAGTCATATTCAAATGAGGTTAAGTTTGAATTGACAAAAAGATCTGCACAACTCTTAATCAAAAACACACCGTGAACACACCGTCAGCTCGCGCGGAGCTGTATTGACGGCGCGAGGTCACGTGACGCAGATCTATACTCACCGCTGAAGGCTCCTGCGTGTCCGTGTTTGAGAGCGCGCACTTCCGCCGATCACGTGACCTCCGCAGGTCATTTTGTTACTTTTAAATGACTTCTACTGCGTTGTGTTTGCGTTGTGTTTGCGTTGTGTTCATAAAGTTCCCACAATCTCACTATTTTCTACACGTTTTCTCTCCGATGCGCTTTATTAGCTGATGTTATATTTTTAGTCACGCGCCACACTGTTGCCGACAGATGGCGTGAAAAGTTTTTTTAGTCACTGTGATCAGGATGAACTATTTTGTTGTACTTTTAATACTAGTCTGTCAGTCTGTTCCGTGCGTGTGCGCTGCCTTTGCCACGAGGAAACTGTGTGCGAGCTTTTCCCTCCACACTTCAAACGGACGTCATGAGAAAATATAAAAAATATAAATGTCTAAAATATAAATGTCTAAAATATAAATGTCTAAAATATAAATGTCTAAAATATAAATCTACTGCCGCAACGTCTTCTATTTCCCACAGGATTTATTTTCCCTGTAAGGAACTATTGTGTGATATTTTCTTATTACATTTGATTGCTGAAGAGTAGTGTGCAACTTAACATTTATTCGTAAACAATGAAATATAAAATTCTAATTATCAATTAAAAAAATATATATATATATATTATTGATGATTGCATTTTTTATATTTTTTGAATTTTTAAAAATGTATTTATTTATTTATTTGGAACAGGGATTAATTTCTAAAAGGGGATTTTCCCATTCTAGAATGTGATGAGAATGTGATATTTTCCCAGTCGGGGGGCAAAAACCGTTTTTTTCGTAAACCTTGTGTTCCCTGTTCTAGAGTAATAAAACCAGTTAGATGTCGGGCGCGTGTAACTCTATGTGAGACTTACTGTTTGTGTCCAAACTTATGAGCCACAGATGTTGAACCTCGTCATTATTTGTTAGAAACTGGCTCCACAAACGCTTCATATTCATCGCTTTATGGCTTAGATTTCTTTTTTTTATCGTGACAACAATCATGTATTTGGGGTATCTGAAAGGCAAATTCACAAATGTTGAACCTGAGAGACTCGATAGACCCTCGAGCATAAATCTGCATTCCAACAACTGTATTCCACCTGATTGGCTTACAACAGGGCTATTCAACGTTATTATCCCGAGGGCCAGATTCTTCGGGGGGCCAAGGCCTCTGGGCCGGAGGTGCACAACACGCCTCGGTAACAAAATTTTGGGTCGCACAATTTAGTTAGTACAATCAAATAACTACTGCGAGGTTATTTTTTGTGTGAGAAATAACATATCAAATACTATAAATAAGAACATAATGCCAAAATTGCCCACCCAGAAGTGAACCAGAACTAATGCAGGATCAAACAAGGACCAAAACCAAACCAGGTCTAATCTGGTGCTCACCCTGAATTAAACCCGTAAACAAGCTTTTTATTACATTTGTTTCAATATTTGGAAGATGGTGTACGGGCCGGATGAAATTGCTTGACGGGCCTGATTTGGCCCCCGGGCCTTATGTTGAACAGCCCTGGCTTCAACAGTGTCCAAACGAAACCTAGAGATTGAGTTAAAGTATGTTCAGTTCAGTTTTTGGATTCAAACTTTATTCTGAAGCAAGTCTCGTTCGAAGAGCGGGGCCGAGACGGGGCGGGTGCAGCTGCGTTTGGTGCCCCTGAGGCTGGTTCTGCTGCACACTCGGTCGAGGACGCTCCGAACATGCTGCTCAGGAAACTATTAGTGTCCCGCCGACCGTCCACCTGGACCTGGTACACAACGCGGGCTAAAACGAGGCCCGGCTCGCGCTTCACTGCCTCGGCTCACGTCCCACTGAGTCAGAGAAGAGTCAGAGAAGAGTCAGAGAAGAGTCAGAGACGAGTCAGAGAAGAGTCAGAGACGAGTCAGAGACGAGTCAGAGGAGAGTCAGAGGAGAGTCAGAGGAGAGTCAGAGAAGAGTCAGAGAAGAGTCAGAGGAGAGTCAGAGGAGAGTCAGAGAAGAGTCAGAGACGAGTCAGAGGAGAGTCAGAGGAGAGTCAGAGGAGAGTCAGAGGAGAGTCAGAGGAGAGTCAGAGGAGAGTCAGAGAAGAGTCAGAGGAGAGTCAGAGGAGAGTCAGAGAAGAGTCAGAGAAGAGTCAGAGAAGAGTCAGAGACGAGTCAGAGACGAGTCAGAGGAGAGTCAGAGAAGAGTCAGAGAAGAGTCAGAGAAGAGTCAGAGACGAGTCAGAGACGAGTCAGAGACGAGTCAGAGAAGAGTCAGAGAAGAGTCAGAGACGAGTCAGAGGAGAGTCAGAGGAGAGTCAGAGAAGAGTCAGAGAAGAGTCAGAGAAGAGTCAGAGCTTTTAAGGAATTACAAGCGGAAGTGCGTCTCTTTGGACAACGCTCTGTTGAAGGGCGGCGCGGTGTAGGGGAGCCATGAGCGGGTTGGAGGTCTTTCCACTCTTCTTTCTCTTCTTTGTCTCTTTCTTCTCATTCCTCTTCTTTTTCTTATTTCTTCTTCTTCGTCTCTTTCTTCTTCTTCTTCTTCTTCTTCTTCTTCTTCTTCTTCTTCTTCTTCTTCTTCTTCTTCTTCTTCTTCTTCTTCTTCTTCTTCTTCTTCTTCTTCTTCTTCAGGCACGACACATTTATCTTTAGAGTTCATAAAAGTCTCCTAAACCCTCCAAACACAAACCAAAACCCACAAACTACTAAAAACCCTAAAACCCAAACACCAAATACAATTAAAACCCATAAAAACCATTAAAACACAGTACATTTATGCCCGGAACCTTAAGACGGGGGCTTGTTTCACGGGGGGCCGCTTTGACACCCGGACACAAGGACAGGAAATGAGTAACATTCAATAGCTTAAACGCTAAAATGTTGTGTTTTGGTGTCCGGACAACGACTGCGATGACCAAAATACGACCATTTTTTCGACTAGTCACAATCAGTGGATTATTGGTTGCATCGCTGTGTGTGGAGTTTGTGTGTCAGTTCACTCGGGCTGGTGGTCTTTCTAGTCGTTTTGGTGATTAATCGTTCAATGGCGTCGCAGTCGACCAGATGATTTTGTTTTATTCGTGACGATTCCAAGGATTTCGGAGCACGACAGCAGAAAGCAGTGAGTGAGCTGGTGTTTCGGGAGTAACTTGCCTTTTTTAACCTCTGAAGTGTTGTTTTTGTGCGAGATCCTAAATATTTATACCAAGAATTTCACTGTTCGACTGCGTATCAATACATTTGTGACAAGCCGTTAAGTTCACCACACAGTATATTTTGTGTATTTATTATATGATTTCTATGGTTATTTCAGTTCTTATTTCAACCACTCCTGATTCATCTTCATCTTCTTCAAAATGTTTCGATTGATTAACATTGTTACGATACAGTTGGTTGGATTAGGGCTGCACAAGATCGGAAATGATTGCGATACGGCCGTAAACGACTGCATAACGTTGTGGAAAATTTGAATACACTTTTGACATTTTAGTTATTTTACGACGGCAGATGCGTTCGAGTCTTCGTTTATCAGTCGAACAGGCAAAACCGAGACGAAATCAAGAACTAATTTAGACTGGAAAGGGAAAATCAGGAATGAAATCTGTCCTGTTCAGAGTTTTCAATGTAAAAACAGTACATTTCTGTTAAATTTGACTATCTTGGTGCCATTGTCATCGATTCTTGCCAGTTTTGTGCGTCTTCTTACTACTTTTACTCATAACTTTTCTAACCTCTTTGCTTTTGAACTAACCTGTTCTTTCTTCTGCCTTTCTTCTCCACTTTCTTTCGATTTCAACCCTTCATTGACCCCTTTTCATCCCACATCTCCTCCTCCATCACCTCCCCCGCACCCACCATAACCCCCATTTATTTTACCGCCCCTCGACCCGATCTCGCCCTACCCCAGAAGTACCGCTACCACGAAGAGGACGGCGCGTCTCCCGGAGCACCACGCCTCCACCACCACCACCACCACCACACCTGCCCCCAGCACCCCGTGGTTTTACAACAACTCGAGGACGGCGGGACGCTGGGGAGGGACGGCGGGACGCTGGAGCGCGACCGGGCGACGCTCGGGCGAGACGGGACTTTGGGTCGCGACGGACCGTTCGTGTGCCACGCCAGCACTTTGGGACGAGACGGCGGCGGAGGAGGAGGAGCGGAGTGCATAGGGTGGGACGGAGGGACGCTGGGAAGGGACGCTGGGACGCTTGGACGGGACAGGGAGCGGTCTTTGGGACGCGACGGGTCCCTGGGGAGGCGCTGCGCCGAGCTCAAGAGGGGCGGGAGCTGGTGCAGGTGGCCGAACGGCAAGCTGTCGCACATTCAGCACGTCCACGGATACGTCACCCGCGCTCAAATATCACGCCTGCGCAGGTAAATGCACACTGCAACGCCACGCCTGCTTTCACCGCGCGCCCGTGTGCAACTCGCCTGACGACTCGCTGACGACTCGCTGACGACTCGCGCTGAGACTCGCCTGACGACTCGCTGACTCGACTGCGACTCGCCTGACGACTCGCCTGACGGACTCGCCTGACGACTCGCCTGACGGACTCGCCTGACGCCTGACGACTCGCCTGACGACTCGACTCGCCTGACGGACTCGCCTGACGACTCGCCTGACGGACTCGCCTGACGGACACTCGCTGCGTGCTACACCGCTACATGCCTGACGCCTCGACCGACTCGACGGACTGACGGACTCTGACCGACTGCCGAGACTCGCCTGACGGACTCGCCTGACGGGACTCGCATCGAGCCGTGACGACTCGCCTGACGGACTCGCGACTGATCGTGACGGACTCGCCTGACGGCCGACTGGCGCCTGACGACTCGCCTGGACGGAGCTCGCCTGACGACTCGCCTGACGGACTCGCCTGACGATGACGACTCGCCTGACTCGCCTGACGGACTCGCCTGACGACTCGCCTGACGGACTCGCCTGACGACTGCCTGACGGACTCGCCTGACGACTCGCCTGACGGACTCGCCTGACGACGACTCGCCTCGACTCGCCTGACTCGCCTGACGACTCGCCTGACGGACTCGACTTCGCTCAGGTCCATATTCCACGCTCCTGAAGCCTTTTGGGTGTGTCGTATGGTCACGTACTGGTGTCATATTGGGTGTCAGAATGGAGACTATCCTGCTGTGTAAAACTTAGCGCTTTGATCCATAACAATGCATTCCAAGTTGCCTACGACCTGATGATGGGGTCAACGTGCCTCTACAGTCGCACTCCACCGCACTGCGTTTGTTTTACCCTCTCAGTATACCAGTAGTATTTGGGCCTCGTCTCCAGTTAAACTCTGCTTTCCTATGGACTACAGCCTAATGTTTTTCCCTTTGCACGTGTTTACTGAGCCGAGTTCTGACTTTAGATTTTTGTAAAAAAAAATAATAATAAAAAAAAATAAACAATATAATAATAATGATAATAATAATAATAATAATAATAATAATAATAATAATAATAATAATTGTAATACATAGTAATAATGATAATAATACAAATAATAATATAGCAATAGTAATAATAATAATAATTAAAAAAATTATAATAATAGTGATAATAGTAATAATAATAATAATAATAATGATGATAATAATGATAATAATGATAATAATAATAATACAAAAGGCATAATTAAAATAGGACTACACTTTCTCTAAATAATTTGGATGAGGAACAAGGGCCTAAATGACCAAAAAGAGGGACAGGTGCTCTCCATAGTTGTTTGCCAATCCTAATGTTTAGTGGTATGAAATGTGCACAGTTAAAAGGCTCGAGTATTGACGTGCAAATAGTGTTTTTTCTAAAGTATTGTACGTTGCCCGTATGTCGTTCGGTCTCCTGCGCCGCATTCCCTCCAGTGCTCGTCTTCTTTTTCAGCTAATCCACTGAATTCCATTAAAGGATTATCAAATATGCATAATTTAAAGTAGCCAGATTCATCTCCGCTAACTGAGGCTTTCCACTGAAAATTTTACAAGAAATGGCACCAAATGTCTCTTAATATCATCTTTAAAGAGACAGTAGGTCTTCACTCACTAAAATGAAACTCTTTTATTAATTTTGCACATTTTTAACAGCCTTTTCTGCTGATGCTACTGGATTTTAAGCAATTATGCAGCTTTTATTGCTCTTTAGTAGATGCAGTTTATTTATGCCTGCGGCTGCATCAGTTTGTGTTTTAGCTGTGCCTTTTTAAATTTATATTAAATTGGTTTTCCGTGTATTTGATTGTTTTTGGTCACACTTAAAATGTCGGGTTAAAGATATATTTTAGCGTGTTATTTGCTGCTTCTTCTTCTACTACTATTGCGGCTGCTGTTGCCTTTCACTTTGACTGAAAAATTAGGATTTAGCTCCATCTTGTGGCATAATTTCTCTTTACCTTGCAACAAAACTTAAACATGTCCATTATTATTAAGATTGTAGCTTTTAAATTGCAGACTAAACTTATTCAGTATGGAACAAAATCACTTTAATATTGCTTTAATTGTTTAATTATTGGGCTTTAATTGTGAGTACATAAATTGCTCGAAATATTCCACAGGTTTTAAACGTATATCTCCTGCTCGTATTTAATTATTGGAGATTTTATTGCTCAAAAACATTCATTCTAACTGTCATCAGGCTCGCCGCTCCACAGATCTGACCGGTAACTTTTCAAACCAAATATAAAACACAGCGCGGTAATCGGTCGGTGGTGTATTAGTCAACAAAAAATTTAAATTACTTGACTCATTTTACTGGCGTTCTAAGGATTTGGGAGTAAAATTTGGGAGTTTTTTCTGGCTTTTTTACATTTACTTTTGTTTACTACATGTACAATAGTTTTCATTCTAACAGTTTTGTAGCCTTGTGAGTGCAGTTTAGGTCAGATATTTGGTCAGATCAATGGGATTCTGTAGTCTTTTGTCCATAATTAATCCAAAATTGCAATTCTGACGCATTATTTCGTATAATTGAGTTGCTGTGAATAATCATCTGCTGTAGATCGTCATTAAATTAAACTAAACAACCCAATTCGACAGATATAACATACTTTTCTTTCCCATAATACGTTTTTTCAGGCCAAATATTCTGAGGTCGTTTGGCCGATGGCGTTGCCGCATTTGTCCGCCGCGCCGCAGTGAGGTGGTTATTTTGAGCGTGCGGCGTCCAGGTGCCGAGGCTGGCGGCGTCCCCGGGCACAGATGGAGCGGCCATCTTGTCTCCCCATGTTCGCGTTCCCTCGTCCCACATTTGTGTCCCATTTCCGTTTCACGCTCCCACCGCGCGCGCCCCCCCCCCTGGTTGTCCCGTAAACACGTCGCCACACCAACCCACGTGCCACTATGAGAATCTGGAGTTTGTCGTTTTGTGCATATGGCATTCATTTACGCACGTTCTCATTCATTACATACGTTTTTCTGTTCGCGCAGTCAAAAGATGAAATATATAGTTGGAAAATCAGGTTGAATATGGGTTATCTTATCTTTTCCTATCTTTTATTATTATAACTGCAAATAAAATACAGTCATAACACAGTTTGCTTCCTGAAAAGTTCTCGTGAGGACCCCCTGCTCATGCTTTAAGACCCCTGCATGGAGAACCGCTGTCCCAGAGCTAAACACTGGGCCGTGTGAGTGAGTTTGTGTGAGTTTGTGTGAGTTTGTGTGAGTTTGTGTGAGTTTGTGTGAGTTTGTGTGAGTTAGTGTGAGTTAGTGTGAGTTTGTGTGAGTTTGTGTGAGTTTGTGTGAGTTAGTGTGAGTTAGTGTGAGTTTGTGTGAGTTTGTGTGAGTTTGTGTGAGTTTGTGTGAGTTTGTGTGAGTTTGTGTGAGTTAGTGACTGGTGGTGTTTAGAGAAGATATGACGGGGGGGAAAAAGGGGGTTTCTTTCCATCATATTGAGCAGTCATGACTTTTTTAATTTCCATTTTGTTTTTGTATTATTAAAAACGAATAAAGTGGCTTTCAGTAGAAACTCTTGAACAGAAACAAAACAGGCTTTTTAGCACAAAAAAAAGTCTAATTTCTTTTTGACAAGAACTAATTGTCATTTTGAATAAAATGTGATGAATTGCGCTGCTCTGCCACCTAGTGGGACCGAGGAGCAGGAGTTTCACTGTGAATGTTCTTTTGACCGGTTTGTCGTGTATTTAAAAACTCCTAAAAAAGAGCTGACAAAAAATAGTTGGTAATAGTACAATAATGTCACTTTTGTCTAATAATTAAACCTCAATTTCTACATTTAAAAACATTTTTGCACATTTTTGTTGGAGCGACATAACTGTTGTCAGGAGTCTCCCAAATAATAACAAGATATTTATTTTTGTCAATAACGTCCATCGCTAGTAAGGTGTGTGTGTTTTGTGCGTAGCTGGGTTTGTGCGTGTGTGTGTGTTTTGTGCGTAGCTGAGCGTGTGTGTTTTGTGCGTAGCTGAGCTTGTGTGCGTGTGTTTTGTGCGTAGCTGAGCTTGTGTGTGTTTTGTGCGTAGCTGAGCTTTGGGCTGTGGGGTGTGCGTCTGTGTGTTTTGTGCGTCAGCTGAAGCTTGTGTGTGTGCGTGGTGCTTTTTTGCGTAGCTGAGGCTTGTGGGTGTGTGCGTTGTGCGTAGCTGAGCTTGTGTGTGTGCGTGTGTGTGTGTTTTGTGCGTAGCTGCTGAGTTGCTGTGGTGCGTGGTTGTTTTGTTTGCGTGCTGAGCTGTGTGTGTGTGTTTTGTGCGTAGCTGAGCTTGTGTGCGCTGTGTTTTGTGCGTAGCTGAGCTTGTTGCGTGTTTTTGTTGCGGTAGCTGAGCTTGTGTGTGTTTGGTGGCGAGCTGAGCTTGTGTGTGTGCGTGTGTGTTTTGTGCGTAGCTGGCTTGTGTGTGTGTGCGTGTGTGTTTTTGTTGCGTAGCTGGGCTTGTGTGGTGTGTGCGTGTGGTGTTTTGTGCGTAGCTGAGCTTGTGTGTGTGTGCGTGTGTGGTTTTGTGCGTAGCTGAGCTTGTGTGTGTGTGCGTGTGTGTGTTTTTTTTGTGCGTAAGCTGAGCTTGTGGTGTGCCGTGTGGTGTTTTTGTGCCGTACTTGTGTGCGTGTGTGTTTTGTGCGTACCTGAGCTTGTGTGTGCGTGTGTGTTTTGTGCGTAGCTGAGCTTGTGTGCATGTGTGTTTTGTGTGTGTGTGCGTGTGTGTTTTGTGCGTAGCTGGGCTTGTGTGTATGTGCGTGTGTGTTTTGTGCGTACCTGAGCTTGTGTGTACGTGTGTGTTTTGTGCGTAGCTGAGCTTGTGTGTGCACCGTAGGTAGATTCTCCTGATGGACTTTTCGACGAGGAGGCGTGGCCTGGTCCAGACGGCGAGCGAATGAACGAAGTCCCCGCTCCGCCGTTCTCCTCGCTCTATCCTCAAAGCCACGCCTACTTTCAGGTAACTCCGCCTCCCGTCGAGCATGCTGCACGCTGGGTTTGTGCGTAATGAGCATGCTGTTGTCGTCTTTGTCATTTTAAGATATGTATTTGTAGCCTTTTTAATACATTTTTAGCTCAGAGGGTTTTGTCTTAAAGCTTGGAAAAAAGTTATATTTCCAGTTTGACCCTCAAGAAATGCCCAGTTTAATACTAGTTTATTTATTGTTTATTTAAAAGAGACAGACGACTCCTACTACTCTCAAATCTAACACAAAGGTACGTAAAAGTTAAGCAGTCAAACTTTTACCATAGTTCGTCCAAAAGTGCCTTAAACCTGGAAGTGAATTACGTTTTAGAGCATTCATTTTGCGTCTGACCAGCAGTATTTTCTACTAAATCGCTTGATTTTCTGACTGCAGTTGCACAGTATGACCTGCAGACGGCGGCAGAGGCCAGCTGTGAACTGTCGAGGAGCAGTGCGCGTGTTTGTGTTTGTGCGTGTGTGTCGTTGCGCTTTGTGTTTTTGTTGCATGTGGCAGGTTTTGATTGTTCTGCTCTGCGTGGCGTTTGCATGTTCTCCCTGTGTCTGCTCCCGTGTCGGGATTGTTCAGGTCACAATGTCGTCGAAAGAGCTTTAAAAAATAATAATTGTGACCATTTTAGAAGCATAAATTAGACTTTTGAAATCAATCCATTGTCAAAAAATACATCTAAATATAAAGTACTTTTTTTAATCCGACTGTTGACTTTATTTAGTATTCATAAAGTTTGGTTTTATAGAGCTGTTCGCACAATTGAGGCGTTGTATGTGTTAGAATGTGACTTTTAGGACGTTTTAACTGTGATTTCCTTAATTCAACCCTCGAAGTTGTATTTTTTTGGATTTGTGTATTTTTTATTGTCCTGCATTCGAAGTGCAATTGTTTTCGAATATTCCCATTTTTTAAACGGTGATAAATGTTGGATTCAGCTGCGTCACATTAGCTTAAAAATATATATATATATATATATATAATAATAATGATCCACTGCACTCTAACATTTCATTTATTTATATTTTTCTTTAAACTGACGTATGGCAGGTTTTTTACGCTTTTCTAGGTGTTTATACCTGTCGTATGAATAAATGATAGTTTGACACCAATCGAGCAGGTATTTGTGGAGAAAACGTTTAAAAATCTGTAGAAAATGACAGGAAGTGACATCACACCAGGGACACTCGTTCAAAGTCAAAGTTTATGCAGATTTTACACTAAAGAAACAACTTTTTTGACGCTCTAAACATGAATTCAACAAAATAAAGTCGCTCTCATTTATTTTTATTTGTGAAATGAAAAAAATTGTGACATTTGATGAGTTTTGGCCCAGTGGTTGCTGGGTAATTTCCTAGTGTGATGTCATCAATTACAAACAGGAAGTGCAATTATAAACCTTAAAAATGCCCTTATTCTGTGGTAATTTTTTGTTATAATTTTTAGCAAAATTCAAAATATATTTATCTTAACTGCATTTTAGTTCAATGAGTCGTCCGACCTGCAGGGGGCACTTTAACCTTAATTGTACCAGGTGAGAACCCACTGAGCTCGAGGGGACTATTTTAAATGTAGCGCCACACAAATCATAAACACATTTACACTTTTAATATAGACACATTTTAGACAAACTACATTTAAAAGCGCCGACATTTTGTGTAGGATTCTCACTCTTTGTTTGTAAAAGAAAATATATATAAAAAAAAAAAAAACGAGACCAGTTCACGCGACCTAAACGTGAACTTCCTGTATCCATAAGTCGGGTGGAAATCAGTGCTGCAGTTCTAAACCCAAATGACCTTTTATGAAGTTTAGAATGAATTACAAAATCACAAAACAGATCCGCAGGCGTCTTCTAATAAATGATCACGTTATACCACAATAAGCATAATGTGTTTTCTTGAATGAATGATTGGCGTTTTTAGACGTTCTGGAGAGC